>OMLP01028714.1:14633-36032 GCA_900302685.1 Spondyliosoma cantharus | reverse complement strand
AACTTCAGCGGACGAGTGTATGTGTGCGGCTTTCATACAAAATGACTAAATGCTGGCCTCTGTTCTGAAATACTCTGACACAGGCGGTAGGGGTGTGCTCGCCCCGAGGGCCCTCCCCACCTCCCGTATCAGCGCTCAAGTGCGCAGGATGAAGTCTTCATGCTCGCACACTTTAACAACAACAAAAACACGAGCCTCACAGCGTTCACACACACGAACCCGCTGGTGTTGACCCAGAGACAGGAAGGGGTGAAGGAACAGTAGCAAATTATTACAATTAGTGCAACAACAACAAAAAAAATGACATAAAGTGGCAGTGTGACACTGTGTGGTCCAAGTGTGCACATATATACCCACCTCCATATACCTGCAGATATCATGTGATAAAAACAATTTACCAGCTATTTCGATCCAGTTTTGAAACAGTGCAGCTCCTGGTGTGCGTGCTGATGTAAATACTTAACGCTGTATCTTGTGTATGAGGAGAAACATCATCCAACTCTGCAGCCTACAGGAGGCTACAGGCTCACATTTAAGCCTCAAATTAAACTCTCCTGTTCAGCTAATCTGCACAAGTGTGGATCACTTTGGGCAGAAGTCACTGGCTTCATCTCAAACAGTCAGCCTCAAGTGTTTCCCCTCATTTTGGGAATTTGCAAGAGAATGAGGTCTTAACATAAGACTTCATCAAGAGGCACAACATTTCGGCTTAATGTCATTTTCATTCCATTGAAGTTAAGAGGAGTGTATGAATGAATTTGGATTCGAAATACTGTTATCATCAGACTGCCCCCTGTTGTAGGATGTCACGGTGTCACCAGACCTGCCACACTTTATTTAATAAGGCTACACCCTGATCCACAGGCTGTCTCAGCCCACCAACCTCAGTGGAGTAAGTGTGCCATCTTCTGGAAGACAGAGGGTAGTGTTGTACGACCAGTCCATGTCAGTGAACACCGGAGGGCTTCACAATCACCTGTGAAATGACACATTTAAACAACAAGCGAGCTGTGCATTTTAAATGTACGTCCAGTCACGGTAATGATAAATATGAAATTAGATATTTTTGCTCCCACTGATTATCTGCCTTTCACCTTGATTATCGGATGACATATGGACCGCAATAAACAGTGAGAAACAATAAATGACAGTAATCCAACAAGACATGATGCCATAGCAGATCAACAGGATTATTCTTTTTTCAACACAGATTGGAAGTAAGTGCGACTGGACTTCCTATAAAGATAAAGAGGAACCCTTTGTGTTTTGATGAGCACAGTTTAGTACAGGCTGCACGGAGTCACTGCGGCTTCACAGCTAGAAAGTGAAAGTTTCATTTCTTGCTCTGATGCCTTTTGTGGAGTTCATTTGTTTTAGGTTTGAATTAATATTCATGTGATGTCATTGGGCTGCTGTGAATCTTTCTACGTTGCCCAGAAATCTTAAAGTTAACATGTCAGAGCAACTCAAAAGAGTACTTGCACTAACATTGCAGATTTAGGTGCCTTTGGTTATGATTTGCTGTCAGATGTCCAGACAGGGTTTGTATTGAATTAAAGACACTTTCATAGGGCATCATTAATATTTAGCGTGCAGATATTCAGAGTACTCAGAGTTAGATTCTACTCAAGCACTCACAGTAGCGTGCTAAAGTAACTTGTGAAAGAAGTTGGTCTACATTGATCCGATCCAATCACTAGATGGAGACAGAGAGTTACCAATGTTTCTGCCAAACAGAAAGCCCTCCGTGTACAGCTCAATAATGATAAAATATTCCACAGCAGCTCATCTGCCGCATGTAAGTTATGCCTGTGTTAATGTATGAGGGGACTAGAAGCTGCTTAATTTCAGTGCAGTAGCTCGATGAATAGACGACACTGCCCACTTCCGTCTTGGCTACGAGCATTCGTATTCAAACGGTCCAATATTAAGGGATGATTTGGTACAGTTAGCCTTCCTGTTGCTATCAAAACAATGCATTTTACACGGCAAGAGAGAAGCCGACACACAATAGTGTATGTAACGTACGAAGTTTGTTAACGTGACGTTTATTTTCATGACGTGCAACCTAGAAGACTCAAACCAAACCGCAGGCGCAGTATGCGGTCTCTGATTGGTGGTCGACTCCTGGTGGGCGGGGACAGGGGCGTGTCCTCTGTTGTCTGTGTTCGGTTAAAGATTTGAAATAGAAAACAACAGACTGTTCGGCTGTTACAGTTTCTGGCTTTTAAAGGCGCTTTCTTGAATTAAAGCTCCCTGTGAACGTTTACAGATTGACTCTGCACAATGGCCTGCGACTGAGACACTAACAGCAGGTAAGGACACTGCACAGCTGAAGGCTAATATACAGAGATTTACGTTACGACTGCGTACGTAATAGACAATAAAGAAGCAACCATTATGATAGCTGTTGACATCGGCGACACATTTTATTCGGTTACTATCCCAGTGTTGCGCTTTATCCGGACTGCTGGCTGTCATCGGTTGTCTCGGGCTAGTTTGGTTGCAGCCGTGGAAGGTTTAATGACATATTACTGCAAACCACTGAGGACTGAGCATGACATAAATACACGAGAGGCAGTGTGTAAAAATACATTTAAGCTGAATTCGGTCAATGAGAGAAGTTTGATTATACAACGAGGTGATCTAACGTTATGTGGCGGCACATAATCCTGCTCCTCCCATTATTACTGTGCATGGCAGTGAGTGAAAACACAACAACATCAATGCAACAGCATTGTTAGGGTTATGCACCACAGACATAGAGCCATCTGAGTCTCAGTCCAGTAAAAGGTGCAGGCCAGGCTTTGCACTGACAAGATGTTTGATAAAAGGAGCCCCTCCCCCGTATACGCCCGCAGACAGATGGACCCTAACAATGAAAGTCTTGGGGAGTGGGCATCACTATTAAAAAAACAGAATTTCATTGGACACCCTAGTCAGCTGACCCAGATTGCTTGAAGTTTGAAAAATAATAATGGTGGAAGGGTCACTTGGCATCACTCCCAAACAGTCAAAGAGGGATTAGAGTTACATTACATGAAGCTATGAACATGTATGCGACTATACGAGCCAGCATTCTCCTTGTCTTCA
The DNA here is from genome assembly GCA_900302685.1 of Spondyliosoma cantharus. Lineage (NCBI taxonomy): Eukaryota > Metazoa > Chordata > Actinopteri > Spariformes > Sparidae > Spondyliosoma > Spondyliosoma cantharus. Next base: position 32,939 of record OMLP01028714.1, on the reverse strand, counting down.
GCAGATTGAGACTGTGAGCTTCCTGCTAAAGAAAGAAGGGAAGGAAGACAACAGCACACACCTCAAGAGAAGACAAAGAGAAAGCATGTTCAAAACGATCAGCCGTCTGCTTTTCGGGGGAGAGGAGGAGACCCCTGAAGTTGTCAAGTCTGGAGGAGAGGTGGAAGAAGAGTGGCTTGTTGTCAGTCATCAAGGTCAGTCATGGCACATGTTTTCCATATATTTACTATACCTAATTCATAAAGGCATATCATGTGGATTATTCTGGCATTTTTCAGCTTCATAACTTTAATATACCTCTTATACTTGTATCACTGCTGTCCATATTAATGAGTGGAGCTTCTTCTTGACAAAGAAAGGAACTGGCAGTATGGTTGAAATGATTCATAATTCTATAATTATCAATATCCGGTATTTTATGCAAAATCATGATAAGTAATCATATTGATGTGCACATAATTGCAGTGATGTCATGGTTGACTCATGATGAAGAATCTGCCCGAAAGCCACACACATTGTGACTATACTGACATACATTATATTTGCGATATGATTCACAGTCAGTGGAAGCGGTCATTTTTGCAACGGAATTTTCATATTTTCACTGAAAAAACTATTGCGATCATGATGATGTGACATCTGTTGGGGTCTGTGCCAAACAGATATGTCTTCTTACATCTGGAAAACAAGACTTGAAGGCCAGGCAACTCTGCAGCACTATAGTACTTTATTATAATGCTGCTTTGTCACCTTTGGCCCTACGGCAATTTTGAAAAACACCTGTTCCTGTACCTTTTTTGGTCTAGAGAAGGACAATATACATACTGTATACAGAATAATTGCCCAATTATATGACAAACCTCCATTTTGTGTCCACAGAGGCAGGTTCAGCAGAGAACCAGGATGCAAAACTGACTGACATCCAACCGTCAAACTCCGCTCCTCATGGAGACACAGTCGCAACTGTGGAAACTGACATCAGGTGAGGGAGCAGGAGGAATCCTTTTTCTTGACATGTAGAATTTCAACATCAAGAAACTGTTACAAGATGATATTTTGTATACTGACTATAAACTGACCATTTCAGTTCCAATTCCATTTGACTTCACATTAACCTATACTGATGAATACTGACTCTCAAGGCTCCTGTATTCACATACCTGTTTGTGTTTTTCTACAGTGTGTTGGATCCAGAGCCTACAGATGAAAGCAGCAGCAGCCCCAGTCGAGCAATCACAGCCTCCAGTTCTCAGCCTAAGGTTTTGCTAGAAGTGACAAAGATAACCTCCACTCAGAAGGTCAAGACCTGGGCAGACCGACAGCACATGACTCGTAACGCCATCCAGCGCCAGAACCGCATTCGTCAAGGCGTCCAACATCACTCCTTTCCCCTCCAACAGCCAGGACATCGCAACCTCTGCCACTAAGGCTCTGGTGCCACTACTGAAAATGTTAACCAGGAGATGATCTCACAACACTCATCATACACGTATTTAACATGTACTGCAATATATACATATACACACCTTTTAGTCTTGTGTAGACATAAACTATACATCTAGTCTGGATGCAACCCATTACAACAACGACTCTTACACCATGTAGTAGGCAGCTACTTTATGACTTGTACTGTATCTGAATATGGAGTGCTGTTGTTCACCTCATGTAATGAGATGTTTTTTGTTTGTGTGCATGTGGATGAAAAAAGTGCAGCCAATGCAAACGTATGCTGTAACATTTTGGAGAAAGTGATGTGATTTGTGCATGGACATGCATTTACCTCTAGCCTATACTCGAGTGAGTTGATCGATCATCTGATCCAATATTCAGCTTTATTTTCAGAATCAGTATTTCTTTGTTTTGTTTTTTTATCCAATTGTCAATAAAATAAATTAATTTAAAACTGTTCTACTTTGGCCCTGATGCTTCACGTTATCTGCAAAGTAACTATTAACTAAAAGCCATCCAATAAATGTAGTAGATTGGATGTATTAAGACCTTGAAAATAGTACCTCAAATTGTACTCAAGTAACTGTACTGAGTTAATGTAGCCTGCTTGGTAACATTCCATCACTGCCTCAGTGCCGGATGCTTTAAAGTTCAGGCTGAACTTGTTGCTGCACACATGGTTTTGAAGTGATTAGCGGTGTCCACTTATCGCCGATCAGATGTGTTGATTTCTAAGTTTTCATGTCACCATATGATCTCATCAGTAAACTATGTGAACCAAAATGTGTGAAATCATTTACATTAAAGATTTCACATTTGCTCAGTTAATTTTAAAGGCCAGGTTTGTTAATTATAACAGATGTAACTATATTCGCCATTGACTGTATATAAAGATGTAGGCTATATATTCATATTTGTAAAGTCATTTACTAATGCACCAACAGGAGTCCAATGAAGGTGTGTGGTAGTCACACAATGTAATGTACAGTAGGCAGGTGAGACAAATGTTTGGTTAACTTATGCAAGAAATCACAGAAACAAACTTTAAGCAAAAGTCATGGACCTAACTGTGATTATAAGTTCCAATAAATTGCACAGGTTTGAGGCAGCAGCTATAATAAACATAATGCAAAAATTCTTCCTGACACTTAAACTTACTCAAAAGCAGACGTCTGTCAGCTGCTCACCCTTTACAACGCATCATTTTCATTTGTTCCTGCAGTAAAATAGATGACACTAGATAGAAAAATGACTCCTCATCTCCTACTACCTCGACAGAAGTGTTCATATAATATTCATATACATTCCCAGCTGGTCTCTGTTCTGGAAAATTGAGACACAGATGCAGAAACCCTGACTCACCATTGTTACTGTAATCTGGTCTGCTACGTGCTTGACCAGACTACAGTTTGAAATGGCTGATGTTTCAAATGATGTTTAAAAACCTTTACAACTGCTTAATGAATGGTTAATAAATCATTTATGTTAGGAAAATAACTATCAACCAAAGATTAAATTAATTATAAATTTACCATTTATTAATGATATTCATTATAATGTGTGTATTATCAATGTAACCTCAAAACGTGATATTAAATTTGAATAACTTGGTCCTCTGATATTGAAAAAATCTCCATCAACTATCAATGACTTTGTCCAGGGAAATGGATTCCATCTTGTAGTACTGTAAGGACACTTAATCACAATTAGAGGAATTTGTGTATCTTGTCTCAGATCTTTTTACTCATCCTGATAAAAGTTATTGTTAATTTCAATATTAACTTAAATAAGGCCTTTACCTATAGGTGTCATATACACTGGGGATTCTGGGAACACATCCCCATCAATTCATATTAATTTAAAAATGTGCTAAAAAATAGTTTGAAGCTATAAATGTCAACTAACAAATGAAAATGAAATGAACCTGCACCATTTTCCCCACCCTAATTATGTACTCTAACTATGTATGTGACCTCACACAACCCTGAATACATTGCCTAAAATCACATTCTATGTATTTTATTTTAGTGAACCGTATAACTGGGCAAGTCATTGGCAGTCTAGCCAAAGTGATAAAAAAAAAATTGCCTGTTTTTTGTATCCCCCCCACACTTTTCAACACAAAACACCTTAATCAAGCACTTATTGGTTGACTTTCACTCCTCGAGCATCTGTACCATTTTCTCTTTATCCATAAAACAATGTCATATTAAATGCAGCAAGTTGATTTAACATAAATAACATTAACATAACTCACTTTAAAGTCTTATTTATATCAGAACATCAGTACAAATGTTGTTAGAAAGGTAATATGAAAGATGGTTTACGCTATAAATCCATCAGTACGTAATCTTTAAATCAGATGTAGACATCTGACATCTCAGGCTGATGAAGTTTAGGTAAAGGTGGAGAAATGTCAGGGAAATTAATGTCACAGCAAGACTTGTGTAGCCTTATTTTAGGCACTTATCACATTTTTAAGTCATTTAACAGGTTCTTATGACAATATTTTACTGGATCAGGTTACATTTTAGAAATTACACTACATTTGAACCATCAGCTAATATTCACGCTTCCGCTCAGTTACTCTCAAACAGGCATTTGTATGTTTCTGGTTGTCCTTCTTCAGTCTTCTTTGGTCAGTCATATTGGTCAGTATAGACAGGTTGGTCTTCTTACATCTTCCAGAATATTTGAATACCTCAGGTTAGATAAAATCACTAGGGTCCACCTTGCTACCAGGTAGCACAATACAGTAGATACTTTACTCAGAGTAGGAGACTGCAGGCAAGGGACCGACCAAGTTTCCATACAAGATTTCTGCCATTAGAGAGGATGACACCAGTCCACAACTCAACCCCTGAGCAGCCTTATCGTTGCAATGCACGATGTAAGTATTAATTGTGCATCTACAGCTAACATTTGATGCAATACAATTCAAAAAACACACTAAACAAGCAAAGCAAATGAAACAGAAAACTATAAAAACAAAGGCTGGCTGGTGAAGTTACTCCTCTTGGTCTGGAGAGAGTAGGTGACAATGTCAAATGGCGAGGGAGAAGCCAGCAGAAAGGCTTCATTGCCCTCACGTGGTGAAAAGATATGACACCAGTCTACCTTACAACAGGCCTCCCATGAATCTCAACATACTGTACATGAGGATGTCTGTCATATGAGGCACATGACATGGTAGTAACGAGAAGGATTATGTGCAACTTGCGAGAACTCAGAAGTGTACCTGACAAGTTAAACTTGATGGCACATTTCACAACTTTGGCAGGGTCATTGGAGGCTGAAGGCGATTTAGAGAGCTCTTCAGGTGGACCCTTTTCTGTAGTTTCTGAAGTTGTTATTTTATCGAAAACATTTCAGCAAGAGCTGGTTAAATGGTGAAATAGATTTGCATCTTACCACAAGCATTAGGCACCTTACAGGAGTAGGAAATACACTATGCTTTCTTGTAAATAGTTGGATGAGAAGATTGTTACCACTGATACCACACGAATATGATGCAGACACCAGAAGCAGGTTAGCTTAGCTTAGCACAAAGAGTGGAAACTTATTAAACAGCAAGCGGGGCTCAGTCTTGTCATCACTGTGAGGTTGCCAGGCGCTCAGTGGAGACTCCAGGAAGTCATTGTGCCCAGCCAAGAAATAGTACAGCTCATAAACCCCCATAAAACTACAACTAATATACAGACATCAAAAACTATTTGGACTTAAAATAATTTCATCAGCAAAGAATGGAATGGTTTGGCACACCTTGTCAGCTTTGAACATCTTCGTAGGAATCTCAGAGTCACACCCGCCTTTTCTCTGACACGTGGCGTGTGAGCAGGAGGAACAGTGGCAGACATGTTGTTGCTCACTGCGGGCTTCGTGTCATTGGTGAAAAGCTGTTTGCGGCCGCTATCAGGCATCGCCCAGAATAGATCTTTCCTCCACCCGTATGTGGCTGCGCTTTGTCAGACTGTGGACTGGAATAGCACAAAATAAAACTATGATTTATGATATCACACAGCATGGCTCCATTTGTACTGAACTTACAAGAACAAAACAAATATTTGTGTCTTTGAAGGCCGTAAGGTTAAAGGTCAGGTCTGTTCTCATGTTTTTTAGACTCAAGGTAAGTTTTCTTGACTAAAAGTCAAGATATCGTGCTAAAATGTTACTTCTTTAAAAGTGAAAGTCACCCATACAAATACTTACTAAATAGTATTTTAGTAAATATTAAATTACTCAGGTAAAAGTATCTGATATTAAATATACTGAAGTATCAAAAGCATAGATAACAGTAAAGTATACTCATATTGTACTTGGTTTAAAACCGTTTTATATATAAATAAAAACTAGGACTTTGCAGCTTGTGCTTTATTTATGCATAAAATTGTAATGTCCGAATGACATTGAACTGCTCACGGTTTGACAGATATGTATGCTGAGATCTCATTGGTCGGCAGGTTAACACACCTGCTGTGTTTGATTACATGTTCAACTGTGGGAAAGGTGAAGTTTATTTTCTTGTACAATTAAAGGAGGCATATTTTGTTCTTTTGAGTTAATTGTTGAGTGAATACAGTGAGGATGAATGTTTCCCTTGAGACAAAACTCAACCAGCAGTTCACATGCGGATACAAAAGCTGTGCTGGTTCAACTCAATTTCCTGATGGCTCATCCCCGAGTGACTTCACCTGTGACCTGAATAAAAACCATGGTGAGAGGAAACAGACATAGCGTCCTTCTGATTTACACCTGCCATGGTGCCAACATTGTGGGTATAAATCACCTTATTAGATCCATAGGGAGAAAATGGGCAGGATCTCCGAGTCTCAAGGACCATTTGCATCTTTGCACTCTCAAACATTTCCACTGTGTTGAAGGTTTCAAACTTTGTCTCCTAGCTGCTGCCAAAGACTTCAGCCACCTCCCACAGGAGGTCCCTCTCAAACAGCTTGTGTCTGGTAGCCCAAATGTATCCGACCAAAGCTTGTCCGATCTCAAACAGACAGACGAAGACGGCCCCATGCAGGACACACCTGTTTATGCCGTGTCTATCGCCTTTGCCATTGGAGTGACAATTACTCTGATTCTCATCCTGCATAGTTCCATGATGGGGATTCTGGTATGTCATGCATGTCAAATATACAAGTGTTTACCACAACTGCGTTATGTAACCTCATGACAGTTACTTCCTCTCAGGGAATTGTGAAAGGTGTGGCAGCGTCGGATCATGAGCGCTGTACTGCACTCAGCCAGAGAGTCCTTCATGATGGTGGATCCAGTGTGGATGCAGCCATTGCTGCTGCCCTGTGTTTGGGTGTTGTGCATCCACATGTGTCAGGGATTGGTGGGTATGTGACTGATTGATTTATATACTTCATATAAATGTGTCTGATCACAAATCGATCCCTAACTCACTGTCTTTTCCACAGAGGTGGGGTGATGATGGTTCATGACATCCGGAGAAATCAGACCAGGGTGATAAATTTTCAGGGAACTGCACCTAAAACACTTAAAGAGGAGATGCTGCAAAATGTTTCACAATTAAAGGTGATAAAAAGGTGGAGGGGGGGGGCACGCAACTATTCATCATTTTTTTATTTCATTATTTGTCATTTTCCTTCATTTATTCAGGCAGGTTTGCAGGTGGGAGTGCCAGGTATGCTCCGAGGGTTACATCACGCTCACAGCCTGTATGGGAGGTAAAAGAGTTCAGATGAAGTGAAATTTAATCTGGTGTTCATTAAGTCAAACACGTCTAACCACAAAATCTCTGCAGTTTATCATGGGAGGATGTGGTCACCCGAGCCGCTGCTGTTGCCAAAGAAGGTTTCAATGTGTCTGTCAGTCTCGGTGAGTTTAACCACTGACTCGTTTATGCAATGCGATGATGTCGCCTGAAGGTGATCAACCCGCATGTGACTCATTTATGTCATTCTGCAGCTGAGGCTATATTGAAGGTAAAAAGTGAGCGGCTGTCGCAGCGTTTCATGGACATGTTCCTCCCGGGTGGCCAAGCTCTGCGTGCTGGGTCATTTGTGAGGATGGCAGGTCTGGCTGGAGTCATGGAGGCCGGCCTGTGGAACTTTTATGAGGGGAGCTTCTCACAGGAGATGGAGGATGAGGTGACTGACATCCACATATTAAATTAACCTGGTTTTCGTAAAGTGTTACAATCACCCAAATGTCAGTGATTTAACATCTGTGTTTTCATACAAAGGTACGAGCTAATGGAGGGGTCGTGAGCAGAGACGACATCAGTAACTACAGTGTGCAGGTGGAGCAGCCAGTGGAAGGCCTGTACAATGGTAGAAACTAGACTTGGCTCAACAATACACTGAATAGCAGCGAATGTATTCTTGATGCCTTCATCTGTATTGTGTTACTCTTGTCTCAGAATTTATTACTCGGGTTCCTCGTCCCCCCTCCACTGGTGCAGCGTTGATATCAGCCCTCAATCTTTTGGAAGGCTTCCACCTCACTGAGAACAATAACACAGAAAATCAAACATACCAGCAGATTGCCGAGGTGCTGATTACAAAACTCAGATATTACAGTGTACTTTTATATTATGGCCTGCTAAAAGCATTCCTGCATGAAAGTGATTTATTTTGCTCCATTCAGGCTCTGAAAGCAGCTTCGGCTATGGCCAATGGTTTGGGTGATCCTAAGTATAACTCTTCAGTGCCTGAGCTGCTCTCTGACATGCTCAGGTAAACCATGAGGAATCAGGGATTAATCACACTATGTAATCTTGTTTAACTGATTGTTTGTCTATGAAATGTCAGCATGTAGGACACAGGCCCATTTGACTTTTTTTTGTTTGTCTAAAAAAGACAAATGATTTGATGCAATTTTACTAGTTAAGGTGTGTTTACAGGTCTTGGGGAGTACTACTGCATAAAGTGACATATAACTTGTTAAGGCTCCAGAAGAAGCTGCATGCAATCTGATAAACTGCCTCCAGTGATGTCACTCAGTGGTTAAGTCACATTGTGGGTGATGTTGGCGCCAGACAAACAATCCACTGGTCTGTCATTGCACTCTTACAACAATGACTAATTATGGACAGTTTAAGAACAAATAATTAAAATCCATGCAGCAGAACCAGAGATATCACTACTTTTATACATACATCTGTGTGTGTTTATATTATTCTCATATTTTGGTGACATTATGGACTGCCAACTCTACTGCACAACACAAAACTGACTTATCAGTAAATCTGTAAAATTCTGTTAATTTTCTCTCTGCTCTCACTAAAGTAAGAGTCAAACTGAAGCGCTACATCAGAACGTCAAATACTCCGCTGTCCACTCCCTGCAGACAGAGCCGATGGCCGGACAAGTGGTGGTGATGGGACCAGATGACGTCATTGTGTCACTGGCCAGGTGACAGTAGTTTGACATATGACTGCACCAAGATAATATGTGTGGTATGTACTGCAGGGCTCAATGACTATTTTATCATATCTCTTGTCTTCATGATTTGGCAGTTCCTTGAGCAGGCCATTCGGGAGCAGAATAGTAACAAGGTCAGGCGTCATTCTCAACAGTCTCATTCTTGACTTCTCCTGGCCAAACAAAACACATGGGCAACTCTTCACCAACCAGGTACATTAGAAATGTCCCCCGATACAATGAGTTATAAAGCATTGTTTTTAAATATGGCTCACTGTTTGACATTGGTGCTACAGAACAACAGAGTCCAGCCAGGCAAGAGGCCCCTATCATCGCTCCTGCCCACAATAGTGGTGCCAATGTGGAGTATATGCGGGACCTACGCAGTGCTAAGCAGTTCAGGTGGACAACAGAGTTTGAGAGTGATCACCCAGGTTTGATTATGTTACATTCTAAAGGTTTGATTAAGCACGTCTAAACGATTCTCCTTGATTAATTTACTGACAGAGACTTTTGTGTGCTTTAGGTGTTGATTAATTTGCTGTCCTTCCATGAAGAGAAAAACAACAGCCTCTCCCTGACGAGACTCCACCCCAAACTCCAGCCAAACAGACTTCATGCTGACTGTAAGTATGTGACAATATTTTTGTAGTTGAACTTTGTCTCTGTTATTAGTCATTCTTCCATTTTTATAGTTTCTTGATTTCCTAATTCTCCCTCATCAGCTGAATTTCCAGAAGAGGGTGTGCAGTTTCTGGATGAAAAAGGCCACAAAGTTCAAGGAGTGAAGACAAGGTCTGCATTCCAGGGGCTCATGAGGAACAAAGATACCATTTCGGCCATAACACTACCTCAATTATCTGATGGTTTATTATAGCTTAATTGATGTCATGAAATTTAATTAATATCTTCAAAAGGCCTTTTATAAAGCGATGGTATCCGGACAAACTTGTTCGACCGTAGGTCTGTGGTTGTTGTTTTCCAGTGTTGATTGTCTTTTGGATCACTAGCCAACAGAGGGCACTCCTCCTACAGGTGCTTCTATTAAATAGGACGAAATTGCCTAAACATGTGATGTCTGACCTTATCACACTTGAGCTCTGATCTGATATTTCTTCATGGATTTTTAAATAAATGATAACAGACAGGTTTGTGCTGGTTGAGGACACACATGGCCACTGAGCATATGCAAGCTGAACAAAGCGAGGGCTGTTGCGTAAAAGTGACTGATGTGCTGTCAAGATACTGTCAGACAGTCATACCAGCTGAATCACAAGGTCGGACATGTCACATGAGTTCAGTCTGTGTTCAAACAAACATGTCACTCAAAATTTTGCACTCCAGCCATTGGTTAGCCTATTTTGCTTGGTATGTGTTGACCATGTTTGGGAAGTAATGTCAGGACATGGTGACCTGTGTTAATGGAGACTTGTTGTCTTCATCAAACTCTGCTCAGAGAAATATAGCTGCAGTGGAGTTTTAGGGTTTATTTTAATGTCTAATCTAACGAGATAGTAAAGTTTATGTCAGGAAGGGCGAGAAGACAAATGTGTCATTGCGTTTTATAGGACTTACTGCTTAACTTTTTTACAATCAATAATATACAACGTAAATGGAGCCTAAGTCAGTATTCACACAATATTTACCCGGTGATGGAATGTAACTTAATACATTTACAGAGGCACTGTACTTAAGTACAATTTTGTACTTTACTTGTGTATTTCAATTCTGTTACTTCCACTCAAATCAATAACCTTAGTCACTAGTTATTATTGAGTTAAAGGGGCACTTTGTAGTTTTGGAGAAGAAATTCAATGTCAGAATTTTAACATTTACAATATCAATGAATTCTTAATACAAACTCAGAAATATTAGTCTTTTCCATAACTGAAAAATCAAATTGTTCTCAGAGGAAAATAAGGTTCCCAGAACACTGTTTGAAGCGTGGCAGGGTCCACCACATATAAAGAAAGTAAAACTCCTTTACACTCACTTTGTTAATTCAGTTTATTCATGTCCATTTGATACTTAAATATATTAAAAATCAGATGCTTTGAGACTTTTATTGAAGTACTATTTGTATGTGTTACTTTCACTTTTCTCCATTTCTCCATTTTCACATGATATCTTTACTTTTCCTCAGGTATGACTTAAGGGTTCTTTTTACAACACAACCTAAAAACCTAAATATTTATATTATATATTATTTTTATAAGTATATTCATGTCCCTTAATAAATCCAAAAAACTGTTGCACTTCTGAAATCTAAGAATTAATTTAATCATCCTCATTTTTGCACTGCAACATCGATACTACCAAATACTACATGCTCCTTTTGTAGATTGATCCAAGCGCCAATTGGATCGATACAAAGGGATCAGTTTCAGTTTTACTTTTCTACGTTGTGTTCATTTATTTACATGTTTCATCCGACATGCAGTGACGGCTGAATGCGAGAGGAACGTCGTCTGGAGTTACCTCACAGCTGTAAATTAAAAGGTTGCAAGGAGGGAAATGCCTCATCAGTCTTTTCAGAGGCAGGAAATACCCAGGTACATGCAGTAAAATGTTTTAGTCAAGCTAATCATCATATTGAGCCCTCTGGAACTTGTTATCTAGATGAATTATTTTAATGAATTTGAAAACAATATCTCAAACCTGAAATATGAAAGTGGCTGAATCTTATAAAATATAACATATAATTTATTATTATCGTCATTATATATATGATAACGTTTTTTTATGTATGCACTTTCAGTTTACATTCATAGAATACATATTTTTTGTTAATTGCCTTTAAAAACGGTCCTGTGCTTTCATATTCAAAAGGATTTGCATAGTATCTGCGATATTGGCTTTGAATGACTTGGTACCGGATCGAAACTAAATGCAGTGACATCACCCACCACTAGTCAGTTCACTACAGTCGGTGACTTCGTGTCCAATGAGCAGCCACTCGCGCTCATGTGGGCAGTTCTAGGGCGCACAGGTTGAGAGCTGCCGAGTGGGCGTTGTCGGTCACAGGCAGGTCAGTATTTAAATGTCTGCGGGTCACCTCGCTGCTGAAACGTTAGATACGAGGAAGAGGAGAGCTGACGCTGCCATCTGCTTTTAACAGCAATTAGTTACGGCAAGAATGGAGAAACCTGTCGAGGAGTAACTGTTTTGGACAAGTGAGAACAGTGAGTAAACGGAGGTTTCTGTGTTACAAAGGCTGAACCGACTCTCAATGAATTTCAGTGAATGTGTTGGCGGGACATCACAGAGCAGCTCGGCTTGTGTATTCATAGAGGTGGAGCATCATAGGTCCCTTTTTCAAGCCAGCTCCAGCAGGGACGTTTGTCAGTAACTTAATTTCTTTACAATTTCCGAATACATTCTTACAATTGTTCGAGTTTCAAGTCATTTTGTATACTCGTATACGCTTTTTTTGTCGTGTTTTTTGTATTTTTTATTCGACATTCGTGTACAAGTTACTTTCTCCGGCTCGGGGGTGTTGTTAGGCTGCAGTAATGTACTCCTGTTTTATCTCCGCAGGGTCACGAGGTTAAATACGCACAACACCTGCTTGAACACCGTTAAACCGACTGAAGTGCTGGAGATAAGTGGTTTCGATGGAGCCCAGAACTGTAGTAAAGGAAAAGTTTTTCATAGTGATACGCGGGAAGTCCAGGAAAGGCTTCAGCCGCGGATGTATCGGCTGTGTGGAGGCGGAGACGCAGCGTGGGGAGCTGATGGGGCTGCTGTACTCCGGAGGCAGCAACGCAGGGACCCCAAAGAGCGGAGGCATGGTGAGGAGGGAGGACACGTACCCTCTGACCCGCCACCAGGCCCAGCTACTGCTCTTCATTTCCTCCGTAAGCAAACGCCTGGAGCTGCTGTGTAACCCCCAGCTGTTCGCCGCCATCTGTGAGCTGTCTCAGGATGACCTGGTGGTGGTGAAGTACAAGAAGGGACACCTGCCCGGGCTGGTGAAGAACCTCATGCAAATCGGGAGGAAGGAGAACAAGGACGACCTGCACTTGCTGGGCTTTGAGGTGGAACCTGTGGTGGGTAGAGTTGGTTTGTGTGTGTGTGTGTGGGTGTCTGGGTTTAAAGGTGCAGAGCTATATCATCACCACTGATCTGTGTCTTTTGTCAAGCTTATCAGTCAAAAGACTGCCAGAGAGATTCGTAACTTTCAGTGTCACAAGTGCAGGATCTACACACGCACACCAGTGTTTATCTCTGTTCTGTACATCTGAGTGTAACATCTGTTTCTCTTTGTCTTCCTTGTAGGACTATGGTAGCAAGTTGTCATCCAAGAAAGCTGCTCCTCTGCCCCTGTTCAGTGCTGCAGACATCTTCCAGGTGGTCCCATCCTACTCCAATCCCCTCGGACCGCACTGGATAGACGGCCAATGTCGAAGTACGTAAAGGGGTCAGGGCCCTTTTCAAAGTCAGTATGTGGCGTTTCTGAACCACAAGGCAATTAGTGGTGATGACTCTTAAGTTTATCAAATCCCATTAGATAAACTTCCCATAGAAATTATACTAAAATATTTTGGTTCCAGTCAGCTAATTTAATCAACCTTGATTCTTTTTAAAAACACCTATGACTCCAGGGGGGACGCTGAAGATGCGTCCCCAGAACACAACTGGAATAACTGGTCCTGTTGCCCTGGAATGCAACTCAGCAAATTGTCTGATGGTTTTTGTACATGGTGCACTCTGAGCTGTCTACATACCTCATGTTCCATGTTATGCAATCTGATTAGGCCACTCGCGACAAGACACCAAAAAATGTCATATGACGTTCTAACCATCAGCCTTCCTACACCTGCATATCCTCCATACCTCTTCGCAGGTCTAAACGAAAAAGCGGTGACACGCATCAACTCCATGCCGACGATGCGCTCCCGTACACGACAACTGGGCGAGAACCATGGAGAGCAGACTGTCATTCGGACCCAAAGTTTGAGCACATCTCATATGACTTTGGAGGTGGGATCCATGGTGGAGGTGGTGTCCAACTCAGGAATCACAGTGTATGGAGTGGTCCGGTGGTTGGGGACCCCTGGAGGGAAGACTGGTGAATGGGCTGGGATTGAATTGGTGAGTGACTAAGATTTTGTAAAGTTATATTTTCCTTTGGCTTTGGGCAGAGAAGACTCCATATCTGATTTGGTTTCCATTGTTTCAGGAATACGATGTGAACGGCTGCTCTGATGGGAAGTATGGAGGCCAGAGGTATTTCACCTGCAAAGAAGCCAGAGCGTTGTTTGTTCCCGTCACCAAGTGCAGCCCTGACAGCAGGTTCTTGTCTTCAACAGGGAAGGAAACTCCCAAATCCACCGAAATGCCTCCAGGTTAGACACCTCTCATGTGTGACATACCTGTGAACTTCTCTGTAATAGCAAATGAATCATTGTCCATGAAGGCCTGTCTGATAATCAAGTGTGTTTACGCCCAGTGAGAAGCTACATTTCCCAACTGCAGGTGAAATGATCTGTGTTCAAATGTTTTTTTTTAATAGCAACATTTGTTCTTGTATGTTTGCCTTCTCATCAGTTCTACCGTTTGAGGAGTCAGAGGAGTATGCACCACCTATCCCTGAATCAGAGGCCTTGTCTTTGTTAGTGGGAAGAATGAAAGGGATTCAGGGTCACATCAACTCCTGTTACCTTGATACCACACTCTTCAGGTAAAACCAGCTCCACGCTCCTCAGGGCATTGTTTCTCAAGTAGCACACCTTTGCAAATTCAGCTTTAATTTCAGACATTTTATATTAGCGTATCTCATGTACAACTAGAGAAGGTATTTCTGGAAAAGAGGCGGTGTGAATGTTTGATGTCTGACACGGAACTGCATTGCTGGCTTTAAAAGTTGAATAATGCCAATAATGTATGAAAGATGTGGAATATTTAAAGGTTTGTTGAAAAGCTGACGATAAACTGCATTGCAATAAAGTTTCTAGCTGAAAGTATGAATGAGAATAAATAAAAGCAGGAATGTCTTAATGGAGCTGAATATTTGATGTTTCTGCATTTAAAATGTGAAACCAGTAAACTAGTTTAATACCCAAACAGCAGTGTGTGACTAATAAAAAGAAGTTGTTTGTGTAGAAGAGCAAATAAATGCCCTCAGCATTCACAACAGCTAGATAAGCATGGTGAACTGTATTGAGATACGTGCAGAGTTGGTAAAACTGTTTTTCTCTCTTCAGTTTGTTCAGCTCATCTGTGACCCTGGATAATATCTGCCAGAAGCCTGCTGACACAGAGCAACCTGTAACCTGCACTCTCAGAAGAATAGTGAACCGTCTACGCAGGTATAAACACTGCTGTCAGGACAGTCTTGCCTTGTGTTATCAGTGAGTTTGCAAAACAAGAACAATGTGACATTTTACATAATCTCTACTGGTAAACGTGTATTCTTTCTTATTGACACTCTGTATTCACAAGCTCACTGGTTCTCAACCAGTGCTAGCTTTTAGATATTCTATCACAAAAACTGTATGAAATCCATGACCAAAACTAGGTATACATTCTGACAATGTGTTCTATATATGGATGGACTTGTACTCTAAATAAATTACTGCCCACTTTACTGGGAACAAAAAGCTAATGAACAGCTAATGCAAAGTGCACATACTTTTACGTAAGAGGGTGGGTCGTTTGTGTTTACCCTTGATTGTTTTGATGAATGCAGCTAATTCAGTGTTTGATGTATTGTGTTTGCTTACTGATAGCTAAATTATGTATTGCAGACAAGGGTTTGTCCCTGCTGAGAGTGTGATGAATTTCCGTAAACGGCTTGGCTGCGACACCTTCCAAACAGAGGAAAAAGGTACACACCCAGTTTTGTAACATGCATTGTTGAAAATATATTTTAATAGAAGGGCTTTAGTTATTGCAGCGTTACATACTGAAGCCTACTGTTAGAGTTCTATATGTTTTTTTTTAATTTGTTTTTAATATTAACAAACCATTTTATAGGTTTTTAAACGTGTTTGAAACTTTCCTTCACTGCAGACCCAGAAGAGTTCATCTCAGTCCTCTTTCAGAAGGTGCTTTGCATGGAGCCGCTGCTCAAGCTCAGGTAGGGCCCTAAGCCACAAACTATTCAAAATACTGTCCTGTCTAGCCGTATAAAGTGTAGTTATTTAAATTCTGTTTCTTTTTAGATCAAGAGGGGAAAGATCTGAGGGTGCCTATACTTTCCAGATCTTTCTGGAAAAAGAACAGATTGGACAGATTCCGTCCGTCCAGCAGCTGCTGGACACATCCTGTCTGTCAGGTGACCTCAAGTTTGAAGAGGTGAGCACATGCTCCTCCTTTTAGAGAGCAGCCCCAATGTGTTTATCAAGTTTGTGTC
The DNA here is from genome assembly GCA_900302685.1 of Spondyliosoma cantharus. Classification (NCBI taxonomy): domain Eukaryota; kingdom Metazoa; phylum Chordata; class Actinopteri; order Spariformes; family Sparidae; genus Spondyliosoma; species Spondyliosoma cantharus. The sequence continues at coordinate 16,733 of OMLP01028714.1, read as the reverse complement.
TCTACAAGCATGTAACCCAAATGTTTTTCTTTGCTGTTCATCCAACAGATGCCATCCCTTCTAATGATTCACATGCCACGGTTTGGAAACAAGTATAAGATGTTTTCTCATATCATTCCTTCAACTGAGCTGGACATCACAGATCTCCTATACAACTGTGAGGAGCAGACATGATCAACACTGAACTAAATTGTTAATGTGAATGGAATCCCTTTTTTAATATAGTGTTTTTTGAAGAGCTGAAAGATGCTTACAAATCCCCTACCTTTTCCTAACAGCTCCAAGGGAGTGCTTCATATGTGGGCATTTGGCAGAGCACGAGTGTGTACAGTGTCTGCCAGATCACAAACTGCAGCCAGGGAGAGTTAAACAGTATTGCACTACGTGCAACACACAGGTAATTTTTTTTTTATTTTTAGGCCTTTTTTTTTTTTAAATGTGTCACTGTGCAGACCCGTAGTATTAAACTTTCTACTTTTCTTTCAGGTGCACACCCATCCCTCACGACAAGGTCACTCCCCCAAAGCTCTCACAGTACCAGACGATGTGGCCTCTCACAGTTCTGTGCCCAGACACATGATGAAGCTGTTTGCTGTGCTCTGCATTCAAACGAGCCACTATGTGTCCTTCATCAAATATGGACCTGATCCTCACTCCTGGCTCTTCTTTGACTGCATGGCAGACAGATGTGGTAAGATAGATTCCAGCTTGTTTTCTTTAGTTGAATGATGATTATTACTGGTCTTTTGCTCTATTATTACCCTACAGTAATTTTTTTTTCTGATGTTTGTGCAAACCATGACTTGTTTTGGTTTTTCTATAAGTGGTTACTAGGGGTGTAACAATACACAAAAATCACGGTTCAACACACGCACACAAACACAAAACTTGGATTGATGAGCAGGGCGATCGGAATGTTTTCCTGGTTAGCGGTCATGGCCGAGGACCCCTCTCGAGATGGGATTCTCAACCACAACTCCAGCACACCTGGGACCCTTGCCAGTTAAAATGAACACCGGAGTTCAACTGTCACACTGGAAACATGCCTTTCTCCGTTGCAATATTTAAGGAAGCTGAAGTGTTCACAAGAAGGAGACTTTAGTGACACGGGAGGGTGTTCAAGCTCTGGTTGTCTCGCTCACGTTTGCTATGACGTAAACGGGCTGCACGTGTAGCTGCCGGTGGAAAATAAACACGTGCAACTTCTGTTCCAGGAACTCACCCGTGCACAGCCGTGTACCGAACCGAACGTCCTGTACCGAAACGGTTCAATACATGTATTGTTACACCCCTAGTGGTTACACATGACGGCCATATTTGCTGATAATGCAACCTCCACAAATTGGATAAAGCTATGCTCTGACGTCTGTGACATGTTATCTTTTCTTGAGCTGATGTCTAATCTTAAGGCTACTCTTCCTTTTTAAAAGGTGATGATCAACAGGGCTACAACATTCCCGAGATCCGAGTGTGTCCAGAGCTGGGCGACTTCCTGTCCCAGCCGGAGGAGCAGCTGGCACGGGCTAACCCCACCCAAACTCCTGAACTGGTGTGCAGGCTGCTGTGTGACTCCTACATGTTTTTATACCAAAACCCGGCCAAGCCACTTTGAAAGCCCAACCATCAGGAGTCATAAATGCATGTGAGGACGAGGACACAACGTTCCCATAACAGTGTCTTTAATAACCTTGCATCTTTGCTTAATCAGCAAGATTGTGTGTTTGTTGTTATTACATCCAAACAGCAGGAACTGAAGTGGATGCTTTTAACATCATGGGATAAAACAATACTGTAGTTAAGAAATTTGACTCTGAATGATCTCAGTCAAAGGGGATTTGTAAGGGGGGAAAGAATGCGCAGTAAAAATACAACAGTCTGCACCCATCTTCATTTCCCTCCTTTTCCTATTGAATTACCTTTTGTTGTTGCACTGTGTTTATTTATATCAAGATTTGTAAATTAAGTTTTTGCTTGCTGTTGATTTTCATGAATTTAACTTTAATTACCACATAATAAATGCATAACATCAAAGTCCACTCAAGCTCGTAATTACATTTTTTGTGGTGCATAATTTTAACTCTGTCAGCAGTGATGGGGGGG
>OMLP01028714.1:0-14613 GCA_900302685.1 Spondyliosoma cantharus | reverse complement strand
GGGGGGGGGGGACTCACTGAAGCTTCCCACATCAAATTAACTAAATTGATTACATGAAAACATGTATGGTTGTCGTGCATTTACTGGAAACAGATGCACGACGCAGATTTTATGAGTGCATATTACTTGATTTTTAATACAGCCTTTTTTGTTAACAAAATGTAAGAATTGGAAGTTGATGTACATTTATTTTATTGAAGACACACCACTACAGTCATCATGTTTATTAGCAGCTTCTACTATGTGGAATAATATGTTCCATGTATCCATTCAATCAACTACATCTAAGACTATTTGAAGCCAAAAGTATTCACCAAATATTCTAGCCTCACAGGAAAATTGTGAAACAGTGCTCTGTGTGGCCTGATTGCTCTTAAAAAGTAATATTATGAACTGAAATGCCCTCCTGTGGACAAAAATGAGTTTGCGCGTAACATACGTCTGTCAGCCCCACCACAAGTCTGCTTCATTTTTATGCCTAAACAAACTAAACACACTGTCTTAATTTTCCTGATTGAATAAACTGAATATACAAACTGACCTTTAAAGGACAACACAATTTCATAACGTTTTATTTTGTTTATATTTGGCGGACCCTGCCACCTTTCTAGCTTCAAACTTTGTTCTTCGGACCTTATTTTCCTCAAACAACTTGGTTATTCAGTTATGGAAAAAATTCATATTTTTGAGTTTTTATCATTGTAAATTGATTTTTACAATAATATTGATACATTATTCAACAATTAATATAGTAAATGTTAAAATTCAAAGTATGAATTTCTTCTCCAATAGTAGGAAGTGCCCCTTCAACAGAGACTTGTTCTTGTTACAAATGTGTGCGCGTGTATGAAGGTCGTCAGTCCACACTGTTATTTTCATCATGATGAAAAACATTTTTAAAACTATTGGCTTTAAATGATCATTTGCAACATGAACGTGCAATCTGCTATGTTGTTGTGAAAGCCTATAACTAATATCAAAATAATTCTAAGATTCTGATGTTTTTAAATGCTTTTCTGTGTATTCTGATCAGATTTACAGTTGTACAGTGGCCGTCTGTCAGCCAGTTTGGGAATCCCTCTAAAAACACAACAATTTTCATTCATTTCAGGTGTTTTTTATGTTATCCTGAACCGTACCTTCAACTTAAAACTCACTCATCACCTTTAGTGTAGACCTCTCTTTCTTTAAGTTGTTATTTGATCAGCCTGTTGGCTCTCAAGGTTGTGGAGGGCAGAACTGGCTCATGCTGGTTACGTGCCACATATTCTGGCCTACACCATGTTTGAAATCACTATAAACACAACACCATTCCAAGGCCTTGAATGCAGCCTAAGTTTAACTATCTGGTAATGATGCCTGTAATATGTTTCATGTGTGCCATTAGACTAGACATACAGAAATGAGAAGGGTGAGTGAGGTCACAAAAGCATTCTGTCTGAAGGAACAGGACATCTTCACACATGATAACAATTATATAGACAAAATAAATATCTATCATTATCATAATCATCATTGTACATAATGTAGCATATATAGACATACATATGCATGTACTGCAAATATCCACATCCACTGTATAAAGTAAGCCACTACAATAATCATCCAATATTTATTTTCCGGCAGTATTTGCATTGTGCATTCTTGCACTACAGTAGCCTTGTTTACAATCACAGAAACTGTTGAACTGAACGTTGTTTATTATTTCTATTTATTTAGCCTATATACTTATATGCCCATCTCTACTTACCGTTGGCAACATTACACTTAAATGTTTAATTAATTTTCAGCTGTATGTCTTTATCGTCCTGATAACTGTCCTCGGAAGAGTTTGTAACGTTACATGCAACGAACTGAATCAGATTCCTTGTTTGTTTACAGGAATGATTCCGATGATGATGGTGATTGTTGTTATAAATATTATTACTGATTCTATGTAGAAAGAACTTGTTCTAAGTCCCTTACGAGATCAATTATACAAACAACACACAGACACACTTAATGTGCTCCAAGTACACGAGTACCTCACTCAGGACTGTGTGTGGCATCGTGGGCTGAAGAGCAACACGTTTTGGGAAGAGGAGGAGCTACACTGCTCTGTACCATTTAAATTGAGGAGCATGCGCATTAGTGTGCAATCGGGACTTAACCTCTTACACAACCCTGTCTTTTCTTCATTCTGCCTGCATCTCCTCGCCGGTGTCAGCCATACACGTTTCTCATTTTTGATTTTTAATCAAACAACACTTAGGAAATGAGTGGGGACCATTCCCACAGCGAAGACCAGGTACAGTTAAATGTATTTCGTAATGTCACCACTCTTGGTTAACGGGCACAATTTGTTGCTGCCGTTGCATTTGCTTGGTTTGACAAGGCAACTTAGCTAGCTAACTGTGAATAGTGCCTGCTAGCGCGCGTTAGCCGACTGTGTTTGAAAACCAACTCATTTTGTTTTTAACAGCGTCTTGACACGTACCATCACATTTGTATTTGGAATGTTACAGAAAGGGGATTTCGGGTTGGCTTTCAGGTGTGTGTGTCTAGGAATGAAGTGCAGGACAAAGTCATACATTTTATGTGGCGTTAGCTGTAGCCAGTGTTAGCCGGACGGCTTCAGTCTCAGCCGCTGAGCCATACTACAAGCCAGTGTAGCATGCTAGGCTAACTAGCTGGATAGCTAACAAACTGTCGCTTTGACATCCAGCAAGTTCAAAGTTAGTTAGCCGGCTAGTTGGCTACTACGGAATTTAACATTCATCTGTTTTTGATTTTTCAGGTTGACGGTGGCTCCCGTTTCAATGGTAAGTTTATGACACGAACCTAACGTGTTAAACGGAGTATTTTCCTTAAATTGTGACATATCTCTGCTGATCAAATGTAGCGTTACGTTAGTTCTCAGTAGAGGACAGAAATGGCGTCCAGAGACTAAGTCCTCTGCCTCACTCACAAGCGCCTATTGTTCAAAAGGGAGGTCTAATAAAAGCTTTTCCACTAAATATTTTCCCTATTCGAGTCCCTAATGGCACACACCTCGAGGTGTTTTATCAGTTTATCGCACTAGAATTTCTTTTTGGTTGGCTTTTAATCCCGAATTTCCCACCTGAAAGTGAGGGTTTGGGGGTTGAGGACTTAGTCTCTGCGCCATTTTCTTTTTCGGTGTAGCGGCCTGAATGCACTGCAAGCTGAACCCTGGCTGTAAGTGCCGATGGCTGTGTGTTGAGGAGAACTGCGAAGGCATAGTGCTTCATCATGATCCCATGTGGTGACCAGTAATGCTGATTTTTCTTTTCTTCTTCACGGCATTAAACGCTTTTTTTCCACAGCTAAAGTTATTTTCAGTGTAGCTACAGGGAGTTAACATTCCCACATGCTAGGAGAAAGTGGACCGTATTTAAGTTGAATCCATATGCCAACAGTCAGCACATCAAGTCTTAAACTTTCAATTCATCATAACATTGTAAGCTATAAGAGGTATTGGATTTTAGAGGTTTTGATGCTTTCCTAAAGTAAAAAATAACACACTTCTAACCCTTTTTTAATAGTATTATATTTTTTATGTTTGAGCTCTAGAAATTTATCATGAATTCAACATCCCACTCATCCACACAAAAGTACTTTTTGGTTTTTATTTTTTCTAGGATATACTAATGCTTATGAACTACCTATATTAAAAACTATTGATCACTGTGCAGACTTTCCTGTGCTTTTGACAAATGTACCAGTCCACTTATGTGGCTTAATTTATGAGTGATGAGACAATATTTGACTATGGGACGTCAGTGCTTTGGCTTCACTTCTGTTTCCAGCGCTACTGGCCCTCTTCAGAATGAACTGAACAGTCTGAGGCCTAGATGAACAAGTTAGATTTGCTTTCTGAAAAGCATCTTAACTCTGGCCTGGTTTCAAAACACCACATCCTTTGTCAACAATCTCAGCCATTGACTATTGAATTGTATTTTAAGTATACATTTTAGACTCTTGAGCACAGCTTGTTTACTACATCATTTTTTAAATTTTGTATTAACCATCTGCCAGCTGAGAACCAGAGTGGACTCTTCCAAAAATCTATCAGATAAACTCTAGTTTGTCTTCAGAAATGTGATGGAACACAAAAGGGGCCTGTCCATTGAAATGTATCACAGTGATCTGGCTTAGATCTGAGAACAGCCTGAATAAAATCTGTCATCTTCAAATAATGGATGAACAAATATAACTAGTTTACAGTGATGCATGGAACAACCTGGGTAAAGCTCCAGTCTGTTTTGTTTGGCTTTTAACAAATCACTCACTGATCAGACTTTATCAGTACATTCTTCTGAACATGTTTGTCCTACACTGGCATACTACAGGGATGTGGACAACATTTGATGACATTTATTAGTAGTCTTTTAAGCTGTGAGCTCTACCTGTGACCAGGTCTAAAGCAAGTTAACTTGTTTTGGTGTTTGTTGATTGAGTTTGTGTCAGCTCTCCAATTTTGATAACTGCCTTTTGAAGAGAAGGTGAACGCTTACTCTGTTCACTAGCATGTTTCAACCTGTCGGATGTTTCATATTGTCTCATAAACAATGAGGCTCATACGGGCTGTAGGAGGTGCTGTGCTACTGTGTCGATTTTCTGTCTCCCAATGGCATGACATTTAGATTGTGGTGCTTGTGTATACCTTGTTATTTAATTCATGTTTTTACTTGGAAGGACTACGTAGGTGGACTTTGAGTGCGTCTTAGGTGGTCAGTGATAAGATGTCTTTCATAGTCTATCCACATTAGCTCCTGGTTGAGTGCAGTGCACTTTTTTTTGTCTTTGCCACTTGTGTATAGAATCATACTTTGTCCGTTAGACCTAATGTAGGTACACAGCAGTCATACCTTTTTTATTCAGTCCATTGTTGGATTGTTTCAGTCAATATCTCATTCACTTTTGAAGAAGGTGACACTGTTCTCTTCTCGTAGACTCCCACAAGCATAAAGACAAGTACAAAGAGAAGGAACACAAACACAAGGACCACAAGAAGGATAAGGAACGGGATAAATCAAAGCATGGCAACAGGTATGGTGTGTGTTTGTTATTTTTTTCATACCCTTCATAGATGCATGTTTCTAATGGCATCTGTGCAAAGTGGACAAGACATACCACTTGATGACTACAGTATTTTAAGCATTGAATAGCTGAAACCACCAGAAATGAATAGTATTGTATTTCTTTAAATTCTAGCGATCACAAGGACTCCTCTGATAAAAAACACAGAGATAAGGAAAAGATGAAGCACAAAGATGGCAGCACAGACAAATACAAGGACAAGCACAAGGAGAAAAGGAAGGAGGAGAAGGTGAATTACAGTTTGATTAATTAATGGATGATTGTAAATGTGGTTTTGCTCACATGGTGTTTTTCTTTTCTTTTTTTTTTCTTTAAGGGGTTATAATGGATTGTGCAATATTAAACTCTGGCAAATCATACATGTTCATCTATCAAGTTGATATACTTAAGCTATTTAAACCATGAGCAAAATTAATTGTGTATTTCTTTTTTGTGTGCATCCTCTGTTTCAACTATGATGGATTTGACAAATCTTTCCTTTCTAACCATACTCTGTTGCTATGCAGATATGGAGTATGCTGAGTGTAATTTTATTGTATTTTCTCAGAGACGCCATGGCGTATTATGTCTTCTATTTTATACTGCAAAGAGGGTCCAGTTGAGATTTAAGATCTTTTCTTCCAGGGAATCCTGGTCAAGATGGCAGCATAGGCAGTTGACTTTAAAAAAAAAAAAGTACTATGTTACAAGTGACCAAGAATCTACTATGGCTAAATGTTTTACATGCTCTGACTGCTACCATACTGAATCAATCAACTTTGTTTTGGGCAGGAAAGTACAAAACATTGGTTACCTAAAGCAATCCTGTATTTATTTAATGGTAAGCTGTTCCAATTACAGTATTTGGCACAACTGGACTGGAGCCTTTGTGGACATAGGTGATTATCATATGCTGTTGGTCTTTTATGTTTTTTCCATCTTAACAATTTTGTGTGAACCTTTCAGATGAAGTCCTTTGACGGTAAAGTCAAAAAGGAAAAAGAGAATGGCTTTGCCAGGTACGTCTGTACTCCACATTTTGCTTAAGTGCTATGTTTAGGCTACCAGCAGATGCACTTTTTAAATGTAACCATTGGTGATTTTTAATGTTTTCTTTTACAGCCCACATGTGAAGTCTGAGCCTGAAGATGATATTTACCACTCGCCTAAACATGAGAAATCTCTGAAAAGAGAACGGGATGATGACAACGAGTGAGTGGCTTATTTGATTACACTCCAACGTGTCTTTAAAGGGTTTAGGTATTTTTTAGTTGCCTGTGACCAAATTTGTAACTCGATGTGTCTTTCAGCTCTGAGTTCAAGCCCAAGAAAATAAAGACCGAAATAAAGACTGAAAATGACAAAAGGGCCAAGAAAAGGAAACCAGATGAGGTGAGAAACGGCCATAAGCAGACTAAAAGCTTGAGTTTATTATTTTCTCCAATATACTTTTGAAAGTGCAAAATGAGGGAACACCTGAAGAACCAGGGAGGCTTGAGTCTGTCTTTTGTCCTCATACTGACATTTTTTCTGCCAACCTGAGAACCAAAAGAACTAAAATAGTTTCTCTTCCCATTTTTAGGACACGAAGTCCAAAAAGACAAAAAACAAAAAAGGAGAAGTCCCTGATGGAAAAAAGAAAGCAAAGAAAGAGCCAGAGGAGAAGTGGAAATGGTGAGTTATTCTTGCAACTGCATGGTTATCAGAGTGGATGTATTGTGTGTTGTTGTTGGATCAAGCAATGTTTCGTTAAGCTGGTATATGCAGACTGAATATTGGATTGCATTGTTGTGATCTTGATTCCAGGTGGGAGGAAGAGAGACACCCAGACGGCGTCAAATGGAGGATTCTGGAACACAAAGGACCAGTGTTTGCACCACCGTATGAGCCTCTTCCTAGCAATGTCAAATTTTACTATGATGGTACGATTGTATTTCCCACAGGTCTACTTAACTTCTATGTAAGTCGAGGTGTTTACTGTAGAACCATGTGATTAACAAAACACCTATTTTTGCGTAATTTAGGTAAGCACATGAAGCTCAGCCCAGGAGCAGAAGAGGTGGCCACGTTCTTTGCCAAGATGCTGGATCACGAGTACACCACAAAGGATATCTTCCGCAAAAATTTCTTTAAAGATTGGAGGAAGGTAGGGGAAAATAAGTCACTTGTGAATACATTTGCCTGTGACATTTTCCAAACATCCATACAGAGTCTTGTAATTGATCAAAGATTTGTTTTTGAATGTAACATATTGATCTGATGCAGGAAATGACTGCTGAGGAAAAGACCAAGCTCACAGACCTGAAGAAATGCGACTTCTCTGAGATGAGCGAATACTTCAAGGCACAGTCCGAAGCCAGGAAGGCCATGACAAAAGATGAGAAACTGGTTAGTTACATTGGTAATTATATCAAAACTGAATCTGATTTTATGTAATATTTATTTATAAATCGGTGTTGGGTAACCTACGTATTATAACAACCATATGAGAGGACCTTTGCCTTTTTATGTTTAGATACATATTTGTATTATTGATGAATATATTTAAGCTCTTTGCCCAAAATCAACATTCCCTGACCCCACACAATGAGGATCTAAAGAAGTTACTTAAAAAGAGTAAATCCTTTGAAACAGCAAATCCACCATGGTAAATATTACTCAATTTTTTTTTTTTTTGTAATGTGTCACGAGTAACCTCATCACTAATATACAGTTCCCATACGTTTTTCCCAGAGACAACTGCAACACAAGACGACATTTGAAGTAAAATGTATTTGAACAAAACAGTACGGTCATACACAGAGAAAAGTGGAAAATACAGGAATATTTTCATTCTGTAACGTTTCCTTCATTGATAAATGTTACCAGACTTCATAAAACTTCCAGGTAATTATTGGTTCTTGCGATAGGATTCTAGAGGCTATGTCTGTCATTCATTTTAATCATCCATCAAAAAAGGCTTTGTCTGACTCTTGCCCCAATAAGATGGTGATCTGATGTGGGGGTTGTTTTTTCTTTTCCTTTTATTATAGAAAATAAAAGCAGAAAATGAGCGCCTCCTGCAGGAGTATGGCTATTGCATCATGGACAACCACAAGGAACGTATTGCTAATTTCCGCATTGAGCCTCCGGGTCTCTTCCGTGGCCGTGGAGACCATCCTAAGATGGGCATGCTCAAACGTCGTATCAGACCTCAAGACATCATCATCAACTGCAGCAAGTGAGTATAAAGTTGTTTTTTCGATGCGGATGAGCTGATATGTTGAGTGGGTATAATGATTAAATGTTTTATTAATGTTCTCCTCATAGGGACTCCAAACACCCTGAGCCTCCTCCAGGCACAAAGTGGAAAGAGGTTCGTCATGACAACAAGGTGACCTGGCTGGTGTCGTGGACGGAGAACATTCAGGGCTCCATCAAGTACATCATGCTGAACCCCAGCTCTAGGATCAAGGTATGCTGATGGGCTGAATTCTACACTGCGAGGAGGTTTTGACCTGTCTTCAAAAGAGCCTGTAGCAAGTCCTATCTGGCCTTACACTGCACATTATTGCAACTCTATCTATGAATAGATGCCTCTTTACATGGTTTATGTCTCTAGGTTACATTGTGACTTTTATAAAAAAAAAAATCTTATTTTTTTCTTTCTCTGCTAGAATGTAAACAAAGTGTCATTTAATCACTGTGACATGGCTACATTCAGTATGTTGGTGTGCAGGGAACATGTTGTGCTACATGTGCTGCATGCCTCACAAAGAAATGTCTAAGTCATTCATTACTCTTGTTTTCACTGTTTACATACAGGGAGAGAAGGACTGGCAGAAGTATGAAACTGCTCGCAGACTGAAAAAGTGTGTGGACCGTATCCGAAACCAGTACCGTGAGGACTGGAAGTCTAAGGAGATGAGGATCAGACAGAGGGCTGTGGCCCTCTACTTCATCGACAAGGTGAGCTGCATGATTGCTATTGACATTGTCCTGAGTGTATACAGCTTGGGGAAGTTTAATGCGGTGTAATTGCTTTTTAACGATGACTGTAACTTGCAGACGGGGTTTAGCAGGTGCTTAAACACTAACTGCAGTGAGGGTACTGTCTCTGTAAGCCGGCTTTAATCCATCTGTCCTGATGTGCTCTAGCTGGCTCTGAGAGCGGGTAATGAGAAGGAGGAAGGGGAGACTGCGGACACCGTGGGCTGTTGCTCGCTGAGAGTTGAACACATCAAACTCTATCCAGAGAATGATGGTCAAGAGTATGTGGTGGAGTTCGACTTCCTGGGTAAAGACTCCATCCGCTACTACAACAAAGTCCCTGTGGAGAAGAGGGTAAGGACTGTAAAGCTTTGTTTCGTTTTTTTAAGTCTCCACCCACTGTCTCTATATTAATTTATGTGTTCGGCTTCCTCTAGGTGTTTAAGAATCTTCAGTTGTTCATGGAGAACAAAGAGCCTGATGATGACCTGTTTGATCGCCTGAACGTAAGCAAAACATGATATGTGAAAGGAAACTAGTATATCCATGAGGGTCTCCTTTATTTGATAATTTGCTTCTCTTTATCATGAAAATTTGGCATTTACATCTCTCCACTCATAATGTCTAGTGAAAATATTCCCCTTGAAGCACAATTTGAATTGTATAAAAGGTTGTATGAGCAACTCTAAAGAAAGTTGAATGCCCAGGTTGTCAAGTACTTTCATCCACAAGTCCAGGACTGATCTCATAGTAACTGAAACTCTGTTTTACATTTATTTGGGAAGATGGTTCCTTTTTTTTTTTTTATTAAATACCTACCTTCTCATAGAACATTGTGTTTAACTTTAACACTTGCGCTCCATGGCCCCTCTTTCCACAGACTTCTGTCCTTAACAAGCACCTTCAGGAGCTGATGGAGGGTCTGACAGCCAAAGTTTTCCGTACCTACAATGCTTCAATCACACTGCAGCAGCAGCTGAAGGAGCTCACAAGTGGTACGTCTTCAACTACAGGATCAAAAATCACTTAGTCACTAGAATTCGAGAGACAGAAATGGTGTCCATCTGAATGACTTGTTTGCTATTTGCAATAGGCTTTTCATTTGGGTGTGTCTGCTGCCACGGATTATTCTACACACAGAAAACTCATTATACTCTGTCTTTCTCAAGGGGAGGACAACGTTCCAGCCAAGATCTTGTCCTACAACAGGGCAAACAGGGCTGTGGCTATCCTGTGTAACCATCAGAGGGCTCCACCGAAGACATTTGAAAAATCTATGCAGAACCTTCAGACTAAGGTGATGTTTCAGAATGTGCTTGACGCTTCTTTTTTTTTTTTTGATGTAATTTAGTTTATATCTCTCATTCCTTTTTGTGGTTTCACAGAGAAACCATGGCTACTTTTTTTTTTTTTAAATAACACCCCATAACTTGTTTAAATTCAAATGGCAGCACAAATAAGAATTTGGGGTACAATGTGTTTCATCAAATATTTAGAAAGATTTTTCTACCCAGACTCCTCCTATATTTTCATGTCTTGCTTTGTTTCGAATTTAGTGTTAATATTAGGTATATGGATTTTGCGAAACTGTTTTGACATCAAAAAGCTTGCTATATGGTTGTACCATTTGGTGTTTCACTGTTCAATTTTTGAGACTAATCAGTAATTTTTTATCTCAGATTGATGCTAAAAGGGACCAGCTTTCTGATGCCAAGAGAGAATTGAAGAGCGCCAAGGCTGATGCCAAAGTACGGAGAGATGAAAAATCCAAAAAGTAAGTATTAAAACATTTGGCATACCTGACTAGTTGTCTCCCTGGTCAACTGTTAAGCACATTTCTAACCTGTTGTGCTGCCCACCTTTGTAGGACTGTGGAGACCAAGAAGAAGGCCGTTCAGAGGATAGAGGAGCAACTGATGAAGCTGGAGGTGCAGGCAACTGACCGCGAAGAAAACAAGCAGATTGCCCTGGGCACTTCTAAGCTCAACTATTTGGACCCTCGCATCTCTGTGGCTTGGTGAGATGATATTCTTGACAACATTTTAACTTGTTCTTGAGGACAAGGCTGCACTAGTAGTGCTACAATGTGGAGAACTGTACCGATTCCTAATGTCCATCTTTTGTCTCCTAGGTGCAAGAAGTGGGGCATTCCAGTCGAGAAGATCTACAACAAAACCCAGCGTGAGAAGTTCGCCTGGGCCCTCGACATGGCAGAAGATGACTATGAATTTTAAATCCCAGTTTGTTGTTTTTAACTATGATACACCCATTTTTTTTTTATCGGATACTTGTTTTTTAGCTTAACCGAATTTTGCTCAATGGCCAGACCTGACCAGGAATTTCAGACAGTTTGAGCAGCAGCAACATGGTAAGACGAAATGAGGCCACAATGAAGTGGCAGCAGTGGGTTGTGGGTAGTCTAAACATCTGATCTGAGATCAGGCATCCAGGCTGAACTATACCCACAACTGAACATCAAGGCATAGTCCCAGTAATTGGAAGGCCCTTTTACCTTTGTCTCTCTCCCTCCTCAGGGACGATGCCTGAACTATGAACTCTGTGGTCCTATAGCTACTGTATTCAGCAAAAACAAAAAATGCTTTGTATCATTTTATTTCTTGTTCACTTGCTCTGTATTTTAGCCCTCCCCATGTATTATTAATGAATTCTATATTTTGATAGACAAAGTTAAATGAATTCCTTAACTACACCCACGCGCCTTCGAGGAAATGGAAATGTGAGCTCGACTTTTGAGTTGTGTGTGTGTGCGCGTGTGCATGTGTGTGTATGAGGGGCTCGGCCATGGATCTGTTTGGGTGAATATTTTAAACTGGACTGTTGAATTGTTTAGCATGAAAGAGGATGTCTGGGCTGGCGAGGGGAAAATACTGCAACCATGTCAATATTTACTTAAGCAAGCAGAATGTGAATATTTTGTTTTACAGCCTCCATCAGGGACATGTTTTTCTGTGTAAATGTGAACCAATCATTTTTATCCTTGAGTTGCTAGCATCCTCCGAATCTCTCTGCATAGCCCTGTCTACATCTGATTTTAACTTAATTTAACAATTGTTCCAAGACAACAAAAAACTCCCGTATCTGTTACTTGAAGATAATGCTATGATAATGTATTTAAAGTGGGAAAATGGAAAAGTGTTTTTCTTCCCAAGAGGGTATGTGAGGGATATCAACTTTGCCAAAAAAAATCACCAATCTGTTACAAGTTAGGCAGTTTTTTTAATTGTGTAAAGATTGAGGATAAAGTAATGTAACATTTTAATGTGAATTATCAGTTCATTTTATTCCACTCTTTACAATAGGAAATTGATGTAAGTAGCTGTAAAGTCAACATCCTATTCCTGTTTTACCTTCTGTCATAGCCTTTGATCATGTTTTCTTTGAGTTATATGCTCATTGTAGGTTGAAAATGAATAAAATCCTACAAGTAAATGTGTGTGTGTATGTGTTTCTATCCACAATTCAATTGGGTATGATTGAGGTTTCTTGACAATGTGAGACAAATGTTTCCCTCCATTTTGAAAACAAGACCCTCCTGCTTGAGTATCACAGCTGCCTGTTGGTTTTGGACTAGCAGCCTTTGTGGAGGTCTTGCCAAAGTCGAAACGTCCTCATATTTGCTTCGTGAAACATTTGATCCTCTGTAATTGCAAGATGAGCTTAGACTTTCTCAGAAAAATCTCAGCCTGTGGTGCACTGTAAGCAATGTTTAAACAAAATGTGAAGACATTTTTCTTCAGGGTTTTTTTTTTTTATAAACAGTTTGAATAAAGCTGTCTTAAACTGCTCTTACAGAATGCATAATGTTCTCAGTTGAAAACCATGTATGACCGGGCTCATTACAACCCTGAACTTTCCTGTAAACTACTGTTCCTCAAGTTCTCCTTTGTGCCCTCTTCAAAAAGGATTTTATTTCCGTGGCAACATCTGGCAGCACTGTGCCCCTCTTTGCCCACAGCGCACATTCTTCATCAAATAGAGAAGCTCTGGTCACCATCTGCAAACAAAGACTTGCAGTACACCTTGCAGACAAAATAAATAGGTTTTTCTCTAAAAACAGCCTGCCATGGAAACGGATTAAGAATCTTTCCTCCATAACTCGTCTCTCAAACTGTACTGTCAGCTGTTCACCAGCAGGTGAGGCTGTGTGCATTTCTCCAGTCCCAGTGCCTTACCTGTTAATTTCACATTCATCGCACTGAATAATTTGACTGGTATCCATTTCATTTGTATTCACTCCTTGTGCAAGGTGCCAAGAAAAAAATAATGAGACGTGACTGCTTGGTGAGTATTCGGTTTATTCTGTAAAGATTCAGAAGTGTAGAAAGGATGATACAACAGTGCTTTATGATCAGACTATTTCATAAAAGTTTTTTTAAGTGATCATAACACCGTAAGTCCAGATTCCATTTATCTCAAACCAAAATAAATTTGTAACATTCGACACAAGTGCATACACTGCTGGTAGGAGATCAACCTCCAATTTCACTTTGGATGGTATAGCACCGTTCTTAGCTATTAGCAGCTTGACAAAGATGCAGCTTAATAGGATTCATGTAGTGACTATGTTTATATAAACACAAGAAAATTCAGAGGAGAGCAAAGATCTCCTCATTTGGCTCTCTAGCTAGCACAATATCTCACTCTGTCAGTGTTTAGGGATCAAATTGATAATTTTGCTTTAAACAACATTTTGCCAGTAACAATATTTGATACAATTACAGCTTAAAGTTAAACATCTCCAAGTGTACAGAAAGCAGCACAAGATTTTTTCACAGATATAGACTAACAGTGACCATCGATGCACTGGCAAGTTTTTTTTTTTTCATTTTTTTTTCAGGACAGCACAGTAGCTGGAAAGCAAGGTGATGGACATACAGGTCATATAAACACATGGACAGAGCTGAGTAAGGCAACGTTAGCGTGACAGGCTTCTCTCTGTTCAGTTTGCAGGGCAGTGTAGTGTATTGATCTTGACGGAGCTGTCAATACCTTTACTGTGGGGCAGTGTGATTTTTAGCATTGCTGTCTTCATTAGTGCATTGTATATAGTCTCTTGCGTGTAGCTGAACTGCGAAGTGATCACCAACATTTATACAGATCTAAATAAACCATGTTTGATTGCATCTGGACTTACAGTGACTATAGAAGAGTAAATAGAATTGAAAAACCAAATAACGGAAAAAGTAAAGTTCAAGGCAGTGCTGAAGTACTGGTTGCTAAAAAAGTAAAAAATATCACAAAGCCAACAATAACATTTCCTCGACACATCTTTTGTTTGTCCAGTCAGTACAAACCCTCTTTTATAGTGCAGTTTCAATCATATATATATATTTCTCCCTCTGACCCAAAAACAATATCTCTCGGCCCTATCCTACCCTATCTTCGCTCATTCAAGTCAGTTTTCCAGTCAGTGTGCGTCTTTTCTCTTTCTTTTCTTTGATCCCTCGTACTGACCTCATTGTGCACCCTCCCCACACAACCACAAAGAAGCATGAAAGGCTTAAACATCACAGGACTCAAAGGTGAGAAGTTCTTTCTTTTGAC
>OMLP01028711.1:0-31915 GCA_900302685.1 Spondyliosoma cantharus | reverse complement strand
CATCAACATTCCAGAGTGTATGGCAGCAGTTATCATATGAATAGTGTCCTCATGTGCACCTGGCTGTCTATTATTCTACACACATTTGCACCTCTACCTGGGTCAGCCATCAACATTCCAGAGTGTATGTTTGTATGTGTATGTATGTATGTGTATAAGTATCTATCTTAATAACTTATCTGTTTTTATAACTTAATGCTGCTTTGAGCATTTTGTCACGCTAGTTTTTCAGCCACGTAATTTTACTCGACTTTGACTACAACAACAGCAGACAGCACTTATGTAAAACCACGGTTTATTAGTGAACAGATAAACAATAAGATAACACTTAACAATAAGATAAGATAAAAAATCGCGGAGGTTCTTCCACATTTTGCGGCATATGGCCTCCTCCTTTCCAACCTTCTGGCATCTCTGTGTTCCTTCATTGAAGGATCGTACAGATACCTGTACCTGCCCTCGAACTGGTTCATCTTCCTGTTTCCGGTTTGTCGCGCGCCGCTGAAAAAAAAGAGTGGTGCGCGACCTGGTGCGACCGGCCCCGAAATCCTGGCGCACCAGCAAGATCTACGTAATTTTGACGTCACGTTGTCGCGCGACAGGTCGAAAGCGGCGTGTATACACGGGCCTTAAGGTCTCCCTCACTAACATGTGTACAGTCTGGTGAATCTCTCCACCCACTCTCAGTCTCACTGGCGTGAGATTTTTTTAAATGTCAAGGCTGCAGCTGCAAAGGGTTAAATACAAAGTAAGATATAGTAAAGTGCACCTCTTCTTCTGCCTTCCTAAAAGCACTGTAAAAAATGAATCACTTAATTATCATCTTTAATGCGCAAAGATAATTCAGTCATCCTTAATAGACTATGAAACACTGAATGAGCCAGTTTTCATTTGTTGAAGATTAGTCTATATAAATAATTTCTAGAAAAGAAGAAGAAAAACCTCATCCAAGTCCCAGTTTAATGTCCTGCCATTCCAAACCTTGTGCACTGTCAGACTTATTAATACAGGCAGGAGAGTAATCTGATGATTAGTTAGAGATTCACTGTTGTTTTCACGACTGTCCTAATTAAGGTATTGACAGCAAAAAAGGTTATAAGATGATGAAGCCTGTGGGAGAACAGAAAACACTCTTTATTGGTAACATTACATTCAAACTTCCAGATCCCCCACAGTGTGCCTTTTCAATGTGAAGGAACAATTGTAATTGTAATTAATTGACTTTTCATCCAACAATATGAAGATTTAAATTCCTCCAATACTTTGGTTTCTGACCAAATGGCAACAAAAATAATGACATCCCCACTAGGCTCCACTACTTTGTGTTAAGTGCTTATAAGGAAGTGTTAACATCACATCACACACACTGAATATAGGGTGTGTATGTAAATCCAATCTGACACTCTACACTAAAATGAGAGCCTAGATGTTTAAAGTAGTAGATTGTGCTCTATTTGTATGAATTAACAAATGGTCAACTGTTAGAAAATGTATGAAAGCAAACTTTCCTATCAATATACTTGAAATGTAGCACCTTGTGTGCAAGAACTTGTTGACAGTGAGGAGGATGACAATGTGAGAGATGATGAGACATACTACTGTATCAATATGCCTATGAAAATAAGATTTAATAAACACAGACTACTAGTAAGCAGTTACCAGCTAACATTACACACAAACCGCTCACTATTTCTGCTAATGTATGTTTGATTATTTCAGTTGATTCACTCATCAGTCCACAACTACTACAGTCAGCTAGGATTGTCATTTAAACTGTTCACGGACCTGCTACACATAGAGTGTGGTGTTCTGAATAACTGAAAGTTATATTCCAACAGCGCTCTGAATTTGCAAATGGTCTAGTTTCTGTCATAGTACATTAGTGACAGAAAATGCACAAAAAGGCTTGCAAGTGTCACCTTAAAGTCAGCATGTAAGCATTGGCATAGTGTGCATGTAAGCAGGCTAATTTTAGTTTTGTAAGCTCAAAGCACATCAAACTTTATCTAAACCTGTGATTATTTCCATTGTCAAATGAGTTTCCCAGATTTTCAATATTTCTCTTTCAGTGCCTCGACCACCGACCTGTCTGGTGGGTTTGACTCTGGTGCTACCTACCTGAGGAAGAGTCCAGACCAGTATAGCTCGAGGGGCAGCATGGAGAGCCTGGACCCTCCTCTGTCCTCTCAGCTTCACTCCAGAGCTCAGCACCACCACGCACTGGGCCACCATTCCCACAACAGACCTCACACCACCTACTCCTCCTGCCACCAGCTATCTTCTGCCAGGTCCATACAAACAGACACTTCAGCCGTAAAAACATTTACATTTAGGGCATTTAGCAGATGCTTTTGTCCAAAGTGTCTAAAGGCAGGAATACACTGGCCCAAACGTTTGTCATCTGAAACGTTTGGGGAGACTCGGACAAGTTTGGGAACAAATCTGTTTGGTGTGTTCAGCAGTGTTGGAAGCTTTTGGAACTACACGGATGGTGTCTGGTCAGATTCAACTTGCAAAGTCTGAGAGTGTTGGCGGTCTGAGGATTGGACGCCATCAGATACTCTGATTGGTTGTCTGCTAGCTGTATGACCATTCTGATTGGCAATGTACTAGCGAGTCAGTGCGGTGTGTGGGAGGGGCGGAAGTGACAATGGTCAGCACTCCGTTCCGTCATTTCCTGTTTTCATGTTTTGGATTACTGGCACGAGACTAGCGCCACCCAATGTAAAGATGTTAATGACTTATTGGATCTTGCGCAAGCGCAGAATGTACACTACTGTGTAGTTGGAAGTAGTCGAGGCGGTATGTTTCAATGCAACTTTTCTGCTGAACGGGTCAGATGAGAGGCAGTTGAGAGTGGTCGGATAAAGGCAGTTGGCCATTGGTTTGAGTCTGGGCGGTGTGTGGGGGTCTTTACAGTAATTCATACATACATTCATACACTGATGGTGGTGGCCGCCATGCAAGGTGCCAACCAGCACATCAGGAGCAGTTTGGGACATGCAGACCAGGGGAATTGAACCGGCCACCTTCTGATAACAAGGTGCTAGCTCTACGCTTGAGTCACAGCCCCCAAAACTGTTTGAATGAAGTAGTTCAGCATGTGTCTGACCTACAGTAGCTAAGCCCAAAGACTGCTTCATCAAAAACTCCAATGACTCCAAAATGTTCTGATTTACATGTTGTATCCTGTTTATTGAACAGATGTAGGAATGTAAAATGTTAAAAGGATACATTGTGGTTAAAGCAGCAGTTAGCTGAAGCTGTTTGTTGACCAACAGCTGCTGCTCAGCATCTGGACAGACCTTTCATCATAATAGGGTTGCCAGTTTTTAGCCTTGTCCTACATGTACTGTGCTACAGTGAAAGCTAGTGAAACCTAAACAGCGTTGCCCATGTACCCATGAGGAGCCTTATTTAGTACTATGAAAATTGAAATGGTACCTCAATATGCATTATGAACTGTCATGTTTTTAAAAGTATCATAGTCAGCTATATCTTTTCCATATTTAAATATCTCAGTGCCATGATCTCAAATTGAATATCTTGTCGTATTCCAGGTCCTCCAACAGCATTGACCACCTCCACAGCAAACGAGACTCTGCCTACTCCTCTTTCTCCACCAGCTCCAGCATCCCAGAGTACCTTGCCTCTACCCCCTCCTTCAGCCCAGAGCGCTCCTATTCGCTGGAGACCGTCTCTCAGAGAGGAGGAGGAGGTGGAGAGATGCAGCAGGCTGACATACGTTATGTTCAGATGGTTTACGATGGCCAGCAGGGTCTATCTCAAGAGCATGAGCTGAGTGCCACTAATCTATCCACCTCCACCACATTTCTACGAAATAGTGATTCCAGAAGTGGGGGAGGGGCAAGGCTTGGCCAAAATCGAGATCTGCAAGGTAAAGTTTCTGTTTTATGAATGGTTTTAATTCAAGTAATTTTGATTTAATGACATCATTGTTTTACTCTGTACTATTGGTTCCATTTTCAGTGGGCGGCGTCTGTTACCGCGGCAGCAGCAGCACCAGCAGCAGTAGTAGTGGCAGCAGCGGTGGCATGCCAACTTCAAACAGACACAGTGTGGGTCCAATATGGGGCCCGGCAGCCAGCCACAGCTCCTACGAGAGCTTGAAGGGGGCACCAGCTCCACCAAGGCGCAGCGACAGCTATGCTGCCATCAGGAACCATGAGAGACCAAACTCCTGGTCCAGTCTGGAACATGCCCGGTCACTAAGGTGAGAAGGATCTTTCAAATCAAGTTGAATAATTATTCTGATCCAAAAATAGATTATGTTAATAGTGATGAGGATAGTACAATCAAAGCACAAAGTCTTCACATCAGTCTAGCTTGTGTTTCAAGATGTGATTTTCCTTCCTATGAACTTGAAGACAAGTAGCTAAATGGGTAATAACTACTTTCCAATTATTTTATGCTCTTTTTTTGATGTGTGCAGCAGATATTGTTCCTAAAAGCTGTTTATCTGATTACAAAGGTATGGAGATAGATACCTGTTGTATGTAGAATATTAGTGAGTAAAACCCAAGTGTAACATACATGGTAGAAAGGAGGACTGCAAAGATCCTGTGTACTTTTGGAAAAGGAAATGTCACTTAAACTAATCTAATTTTATCTAATCTAATGTTTTTTACTCAGGTCTCTGCAGAAAGGTTCTTGGCAGCACTCCAGTGGCCCTGTGGCCTCAGGTGCAGGTATATTTTAATTCTATATCTAAGATTTTACAAATTTTAGGGACAGAACAGGATCCAAATCAACATTTTAATTCGCCTTCATCAATTAAAAGAGTAGCAAGGGGTTCCTAAAAGGCGGTAGTGGAAAAATAGCACGCCACTTTTTTTTTACAGCACACGTTAAATACATGTTTTTCACTGAAGATCCTCTTGATGATGATTAGAAATTAAAATCTAAAAAGCACTACCTTTTGAATGGGAGCAGATGAAATGCAAGCAATTTCCTCTCTGGGATCAATAAAGTATTTCTCATTCCGATTCTGATTCTTTTTCTTTTGCTTTTCTGATTTTATTTATTGTTGTAAATTAATTTGTTTGAAAACTGTTATCAGGCAGTTGTGAAGACATTTAGAACAACCTCTGCTTAACCTCCTCTATCCCGACTGTTCCAGCTAAGGCCTCATACAGTGCTGAGGGTCAGCTCCATACAGTGATAGAGAAGAGTCCAGAGAGCAGCCCCACCACAAAGCCTCGGCAGGGTGGAGGCCTTCCCCAGACTCCTATTACACCCTCCTCTGGACCTTTAGGCCCAGCCCACCAGTCAGGCCGGTTCATTCTACCCACAGGCAAGTACCCTGTCCCCCAGCCTGAACCCCACTATGCACAGATACCCAGCACCAGCTCCATGCCAGGCTCCTCTGGAGTTTACCCCGCTCTGGCCAAGGAGAGCATCCGACAGCAGCAGCACCAGGGGGGGCACAGCATCAGAACAAGAGAGGACGGAGTTGCAGAAGGGCAGAGGGATAGACGAATGTCAGCAACAGAAAATGGATACCAAAATAACACTTCTTCAACATATGCCCCTGCACAGCTGAGGACTCAATCACATGAGACAGACAGGTAATTTTATTCTGATATTCAATGTTTTGAGTGTCTACCAAGCAGCTGTAAAAAGGTTGTAGCCATAGTAAGTTGGAGTGTGTTCTCAAGACTGCACAACTTTATGCTCTTCTATTTGTCGAGATGTTGACGGGTGTCCCAGATGCTCAGTCTGATGTCCGACACTATGAACACATAATTAAATGAGCAGTTGTTTTGTCTGATGCTCATTTTCATTCTTGATGCCCTACATCTATTAGGCTGGGACGTTGGGCTGATATTGCATATCTGGTTCAGGCATTGCTTTTATTTTGTGCTATGGAACCTTAAGAATTTTTCAAATTGGCCCTTATTGCTGACTCAGACTTCTACTTTTAACAGGCCTCAACAGGAAGAGTCTAACTTTGGTCTCTACAGACCTCGCCAGAAAGCTGCTGGAGGGGGATCAGAGGGCCAGACAGGGGCCCAAAAGCCCCAAAACCACCATGGACATCACAGTCAGAGCTTCCAAGGATCCCATACTCATGAAAGCCAGGGACCCCACTGCCAAGTGTTCCAGGAAAAGAACCAGGATTTCCATAATCCCCCCATCCAGCTGAACCCTGGACTCAGGCCACTATCCCCACCAGAGTGGAGGGACCCCTGCATAGCTGTTCAGTCCAAGGTAGACAGGAGAAGGTACGGTATGGAGGGATGACTATTGTGTGATCTTTGCATCTTTCATTTCCAATTAAGCCTCTACAACATTTGAATTTCCAGCCTCTGTTTCTGTCACTTCATGAACTTCCTTGGAGATGCAACAAGCAGCAAGAAGAAACTCTTAACCCTTACTGGAAGAGCTTGGGCTATTGTCAGCCTATTATGATCACAGCAACAGAAAGCAACAATTGTTTGGCACAGTTCATTTCTATTCTGGTGGGCTCGATCTGGCTCAGACTTGGGCCAGTTCTGATTTATTTGGTTTTCTCTTGGCTGACATGTGACCATGGTGTGGCCTGCTTGTGGCGCAAATCTTCAGGAGTCAACCACCTTATCAAACTTTAGCTGTTAACTGAACTAATCAAATTGGAGAGAATGCTGGTTTAATATTGATATCATGCCACTGGGCTTGGCAACAGAAGAATCCAAACATCACAAACTCATATGTTATCAAATCAGACATTTTCCATCTATAATATAAGCTTCTTAACAGTCTTTCTCTCTTGTTTTTTTATCACTTCCTGTCCCCCATTTCTCCTCCTCCTTCCATGCCTTAAGATCAATGGATCAGACCAGCATTTTTTCAGAGGTGGTTGTGTCCTCCAGGCTCCCTCAGGGACAGTTGCCACCTACCAACTTAGCTGAGTACCCTCAGCATCAGGCCCCACCCACATCCACCTCCAAGACTTCTTCCCATCACCTCAGTGACTCAACAGCTTTGCAGTACCAGCACTGTGATGAGAGAGAGCTAGACAAAGACAGAGAACACCCACTGACCCGTCTGGAGATCGCCCTCGCCGAGGTCCAACAATGCACCAGTCCTGACAGTGTTGTCTCTACCAGTAGCCATGGCAACAGCAGCTTGGGCGATGGTAGCCAGGGACCAACCCGCAGCCTCTCTGTCCTAGAGAAGGTCAGTCGTTTCGAGCACCGAGAACGCACTGGAAAACAGCGCAATCACAGCACCACCAGCGGTCAAAGCAAAGCCACCCATCTTAAGGTACCTCAAAACTTCACTTGTTTCCTTTTGATGATTAAACAGAGAAAGATTTCAAATCACATAATGAGTGTCAGTCACACTTGTGTATTTAAAATTAAAACTGCAAGCAGCTATGAATGGGCCCTCGCAGTCCACATGCATCGGGGCATGCAGCCATCGGGGTGTGCCGTGTAGATGTATTCAGGGCGAGACCCTCTACATGTTTGAGCAATTTGGAGTAGATGGCAAATTGTATGTGGAAGTTATAATGAGTTGATGGTTTTATGGCGAAGCATCAAAATGGACTGCGCCACCAGGTGTGACGTAGGTGAAAGCTTTTGATAAGTGTTGTCCACAGATGCTACTTGCAAAGTTTGTCGCAAATCGGTCAAATGGCCTAGGATGAGTTTGAAAAAGTACGTTTATAATGTTTTCACAGAGCCTTAGTGGCTCATAGGGAAGTAGTCACCCGAGTTACATGTCATTCGACAGACCAATGTGGAGATAAGCAACTGATATGCTTTCTGTTTTGAGCAAAATGTACAGGAAGTTGTTATTTAATAACTTGAGTATTGTTTGGAATATCAAAATTATTTTAATAACTTTTTGTCAGGAGAGTCCACAGATGCTGTATGCAAAGTTTGGTGCAATTCGGGGAAATCACCTGGGAGGAGTTCCAAAAAGTAGGTTTGCAACATTTCGCGAATTTGCGGGGAAAAAAAAAACGGTAGGCGGAAATGGGCGTGGCCTATATTACGAGATTCAGCACAATTCAGTGAATGCGTGGATATAAAGTTTTTGAATGTGCGACAAAGTATATGAGAGTTATAATCCAAAACGCACTTTCCTTGATTATAGCGCCACCTAGTGGTGGAAACTGAGGACGACAATAGATTATGAAATTTTTTCGGCAGGTATGACCTATCTTCCAAGTTTGGTGAGTTTTGGGGTATGTTCAGGCAGTGAATAATGCCATCATTTGGGATGAAAAAGTCGTCATTCAAAAAAGTCATCATTCGAAAAGGTCGAGACCTGCTCGGGCCCTAATAAAGTTGTATGCATATTTTGACTCTTCCAAACTTATCTAAATCTATCTAAATTCAATGCTTTATGTTTTCTGATTTTAAATCAGACCACTGAGAAAGGCTGCAGCCCTGCCTGTGGGGCAGATGACCTCAGAAACATGCTGGAGAGAAGCACCAATGGGACCAAAGCCCACAGGACTCTGAGCTTCAGAGGAGGAAGCAGCAGCGAACACATGAAATACAGGTAAACATACAGTACAGTGTTTGCTTCATGTATTGCAAAATCCATGGCAGTCCTTTTAGATTGGCTAGAGTCAAACTGAATCACATTTTCTACACATTAAAAGGCTGTTAAATTTCTGTGTGGTGTACAGGCACACAGCTGATCCCAGTTCAGCCCTCCAGAGGAGCCGCAGCAGCTTCCAGCTTGAAGAACCCAGGGAGGGTGACAGCAGCAAAGACTTACCCTGGAGACAGGACATTCAAGAGATGCTGGGCTCCATGCAGGACACTTCCTTCAACAGGCCAGAGTCCCACTGCAGGTCAGACTCTTCCGTTAGACCTTAGCAGGTCAGCATCATTCAAACAGGTCAGAGTAGTCCAACAGGTCGGAGTCCGGTCAGGGACCTCACACAAGTTATAATCCTTTTTTCAGGTCAGAGACTTCCAGCAGGTCAATGTTTTTCAATAAAGTCAGAGTCCCTCAACAGGTCACAGTGCTTCAGCAGGTTGCAGTCCTTCCAACATGTCACAGTCTTCCAAAAAGTCAGTATCAGGCCTATGGCTCCAACAAGCCAGAATACTTTTGCAGGTCAGAGTCCTTGAAATGGTCAGAGTTTGACCACAATACACAGAGTCTTTCAACAGGTCAGATTCCTTCAACAGGTCAGTGTCATGAGTGTTTCTGAGCTGCCCTGATGTTTGGTACTTTTCTCTAATCAGGTCTTACAGAGACTCTTTGAAAGATGCCCAGTCTAAGGTCCTGCGGTCCACCTCCTTCAGACGAAGAGACCTCAGCTCCTCAATCAGCCCGCCATCTCCTGCAGCTTCTCCTCCCATCTCCCCCTCCAGCAGCCCTCAGCATCCATCCATCCCTGCCAAGCAGCAATCCCAGGAGAAAAAGGGGCCAAAAACGATGCCCAAACCACAGGGTGTCCTCATCACACCACAGTCACCACCATCGATCACTTTCCCTCACACCCCAAAGGAGCGGCATGCGGTCAGCCCGGATATTCGAGGCCTGAGCCCCCCAGCCCTGCCCAGTGTCCCACCAGTTGGACCATCTGCTCTGATTCGGATCTGCGGCCGTAAGCGTCTAGCAGCAGACCAGAAGAAGCGCTCATACTCAGAGCCAGAGAATTTGAACGAGGTTGGGGTTGCGGATGCTGAGACTGCTGCCCTCTTCAGGCGCGGAGGAGGTAAACAAAATCTTTTTAAATATCTACAATATATCCCCAAAATCAAGTCAGTATTACAAATGTCACAATTGTATAGTGATCAAATTTACTAGTAATAATAATAATAATTTTATTTGAAGGTGCCTTTCAAAGCACTCAAGGACACCGCACATAACAACAACAGTACAACAAAAAAACAGGAGACAATTTAGTGCAAATGAGGATAAATAAATAAATAAGAAGATGCAATTACATGCTGCCAGGAGCTCAGCACAGAATTCAGACTCTGCAGTCCTCACCATACAGGAAGTCAACTGGGCCGGGTTAGGCAGGGTTGAGCTTCCGGGGTGAGAATAGTGCAGTAGAGTGGAATAGAGAATAGGCAGGAGTGTGATTATATGATTAGTCTGATACAGAGTAAGCCACTTGGAATAAGTGTGTTTTCAGGCAAGATTTAAAAGTGGAGACAGTGTCAGAAGTGTGAATGTCTGGTGGGAAAGAGTTCCAGAGGCTGGGGGCAGATCAGCTGAAAGCTCCTGACCCCATGGTGGTTAGGTTGGCAGATGGGGTAAAGAGCTGGATGGTAGAAGAGGATCGGAGAGTGCGGGAGGGTGCGTGGATATGGATCGATGGATAGTGTTGCACAGAGGTTCTTGAATGCACACACAAACACTCAAAACTAAACAAAAACTACATTTTGGTATGTTAGAAGTTACTAAAGACAAAAACAAAACATGGAAAGGCAAAAGATGTTATACCAATAATGACATCAAATGGAGTTTCATGAGAGGAGTTTATGAAACGAACGTACGACCCCAGCTAGCTCCAGCTAACTTGCTAATGTTGTCAATCAACAACAGCTCACTTGGCCTCCTTAGAGTGGACATCACCAGCAAGGTAGCTGTAGTGTTAGCTCTATGCTTGGTAACAAGCTTAGTTTTGGGGGAATCAGGCTGAGTATTGAAACTGACTAGTTTTTGAGTACTGGTGAAATCCCTCTGTACCACCAAGTACTGAAGACTATTAAGTACCAAAGCTAGCATCAATTGCTAGATAAGATTCTTAGTTTTTTGTTTAGTTTTTATTGTGTTGATTAGAAAAATTCAGATTTAAATCATAATTTTGCCAATGTTTTTGCAATGAAAAGTTATTCTATGGCTGCTTTGTCTTAAGATAGCATTTATAAATCAATCCATTTGAGAAGCATGGCATATTTTGTTAAACAAAAATGTGATTATACAGTATATAATATTAATCTTATATATTGAATATTGACAGTTTGGGCCACCATTCAGCATCTGCCTGGATACTGCTTCCCAATCTAAATTAGCTTGATAGGAATGTCAGTATTTGGCGTCTGTTATGGCACATCACAAAGTCTGTTATTGGCTTACCATGGGCTTTGACCCTGATCTCCCTGCCTGTCAGAGACCAGTGTGGCAGACCGGCGGAAGATGTTTGAGCTTGCAGCCAGTCGGATCACAGATGGGGCTCTACAAAATGCCACGGCAAGGCCCGACTTACGGCAACTTCAGCACAATGCTCTGGCTGAGTATGTGGATAGGAAGAGAAGTGTGAAAAGATACAAGGAAGGACAGAGGAGTGGATCAAGGCCTCGCAGTGCTTATATACATCCAGAAAACAGCAACCATACAGGTTGGTGGGGGGAGGAAGGGATGAAAAAGATGACTTAACAGATTGGAACAATCTGTTCCAATTTCACTTTTTTTGTTCGTCCTGCTCTTTCTTCTCTCATTCCTCCCCTCTCACTTCCTCCTCTCCAGGGTCCTGCTGTCACTCAGACACCCTCAGCCTCTCCTCTACCTCCAGCCTGCTCTCCCTCCAAGAATCGGGCACAGATAGAAGCCTCTCCTCAGAAGACAGGCGTCTCTGCTCCACCCTTCCTCCAGGAGCAGACCTGCGGAGTTTCCAGTCCAACCTCTTCTACCCAGGCAGGGTGACCACCCCAAGGCCTCCGGTGCAGCCACAGGCAAGGTGATCAAAACCAACACCATCTGCATCAAACTATGTTTTTTACCCATGATAGTAATGTAGCTTTACTGTCAACCATATCAGCATGTCAGTTGGCTGGTTCACTACTTTTGGCCAGCCTGAAATATGTCAACATAATAGATTGGACATGTATGGTACCCAGATGATGAATTTCACTGACATTGGTTCGCAGTTCAACATTTCTAGTTTCTCTTTTTTTCTTTTGGATTAAATACCATGGAATTTCATTTTAGACATGTGTGTTTTGTTTAAAACAAAATGAAATGATTACATTGTTATAACAATTTCATAACTCCTCTTCCTGGTTTCTACTCTCAGTGCTACCTCTGGTCCCCTTCTTGGGTTCCAGACCCAGATCCTCTGGGATCTCACCCCTGAAGCAGGTATCAGTAGACAGAGTCAGTCTTCCTACACAGACCCAGGCCTGGTCCACCTGCAGCTTGCTGCAGAACCTCAACCCAACCTGCGACTGTCCAAACAGCTCAATGGCGCTCTGCAGAGAGCTGGGTCAGCTCGTGGCTCCGGGAGGTCGGCTTCTGCTGAGGATCTCCTGGAGAGATCCGAGGAAAGACAAACGATTCCTCAACACTACCGCTCCCGCTCCTCTCCTACACGAGAAACACTGAACCAGGTAAGACTGTACAGTGTTTTGGTGCCTAATACATTTTCAAAGCCGTGGATCTTAAACTGAACCAAATGTACAAAATAACAGCCTTGGAGACAGAAAGAAAAGACAGATGTTTTTAAAATCAAGGAGTGGTTTTATTTGGCTAGAGCTCCCAACCCCTGTTTACACATGTACCCCCTTCACACTGGTCATAAAATCCACGAAACAACTAACAACTAATAACTAACAACGTCAATCATGTCTAGGCCATGTGACTCTGCAGTAGCCATGGGGGGAACACATATGCAATTAATAGCCTATTTCTAGAGGGTTTACCTGCGTTTCAAAAACTTGCATAAAAAAGCTAAAGCTACATTTTTTGCCATCCATTTGGATTCTAAATTAAGTAAGTCAACAACTTGAATAGGCTTCTGAGAAATCCTATAATCGTGGCCCTCTTGGCATTACCATCTATTTGACGACATTTAGCTATTAATGGACATTTGGGCCTGAGTGACGCAGGAAATACCCAGAATCCTCAGAGTTTCCTGTGAGGTGCCAGAGAGCCGGAGAGGGTGGCTGGGCGCTGTCCGATGTGGATGATGGCAAAGATAACACACACACACACACACACACACACACACACACACACACACACACACACACACACATATACATACATGATACACACATCTGCAGAGTTCTTAAAGGAATGCAGTAAAGGATGAATTTGTCTGTTATCTCTGTCAGTGATCAGAGCAGCCTGTGTCACATAAACATCATTAGAGTTCAGACAGACAAACAGACACTCTGTCCTCTTACTTTAAACAATAGATTTCTCTGCAGGGTGGTGGCTGTCCTGCTGTGTTGGATTTGTTAATTGAAGCAGATGACAAATCATTTGAAATGTCCCTGAACTCTTGCACCAGCACCAACAATTTTCTACACAGCATAAAACACAACTCTTGTGTTGTCACTTGATTGATGTAACACTGTGTGTTGTATTTGATGGATGGGAAAGTTTCTTTTTAAAAATATAGTATATTTAATCAAAGGCTCTCACAGAGACATGTTAAAGTTTGTGGTGAAGAGCTGTAACTCAGCTGAGTGGAGAAGCAGTAGACATAAGGCCTGTGTTGTGTTTTTATTTTGTGATAAGGTCTGTGGTCAGACATGTGATTGGTGATCTCCATTTATTTTTGGAACTAGGTTGGAGACACAGAAACAGGAATACAATATTTTTATAGCGAGAGTACATTTTTGGAATAGTATGCAAAGTTGAATCAAACAAACAATAATTAACAATAAACGGTATCATATATTGTTAATTAGGGAGCTTTAGAGGTGCTGGTAGATGTATGATTTTAGTTTTTGACAAGCTAGCTGTTTCCACATGCAGAGTTAATCCTGCTGGCTGTAGCTCAATAGTTCACACAATGACATGACAGAGGTATGAAGCTTTTATCTTACTCTCAGCAAGAATGCCAATTAGTATATTTCCCCAAATATCAAACAAATCCTTTTAAAAACTAACAAACAAGAGGCAGAGTGTGACTTGATCTTGTTGATTGTTGCTTCTGTTAATGACAGACTGTTACTGACATTAAAACTCACATTGTTATCTAAATATCAATGCTGACAATTTTTTCTTAAAGCATTCAAATTTAGATGAAGATTCATTTTCACTACACTGAGTCAAATAGATGATTTGTTGTGTAGCATATTTTCTTTTTTATAAAAAGCATACCTGATTTAGTGATATATGTGTATTAAAATAAGTGTTAAATACTGTAGCCCTATATTCCAACACTAATCACTATTCTAGAGTGTTTGGTCAGTAGCCCTTTTCTCTCCCCTTGCTCATGCAGTAACAAAGAAAATACATTTTCTGGTATTCCAGCCCACTTTATCCAATCAGGACAGAGAACTCCATAAGAGGCCGTATTTTCTGCTCATGAACACACAGAGAGCAGAATCCTCAAGTTTGCTGCTGTCTGGCAAACTACCGCTGCACGTTCATGTCATGACAAAGAGAGGACGGAGGAGATTGCTAACTGCAAAATGGACATGAAGTTAGCTAAAACTTCGATAACACTCAAAGCAGCTTTAGTTTCTCTGTATGTTGGGATGTTGTGTTATGTTGATAGAAGGTGAAATCATCCATCTGGACCTGAGGATTATGTCACAATATAATAAGATAAAATTTAAACTGTACTGATCCCCAGGTGGATTCATATTGTTATCAACTATAAATAGTGTGAAATATATGAATCCACATGGACAGGATAAACATAAATAGTGGAGGTATCTTAATAAAACAACCTAAAAGACTTAACTTTGTGTCTGTTTCAGGACTTCTCTAAAGGTGACATCAGGATGTTTGGTGTCTTCATCTCTGAACCTGGACGTCACTCTCTGGCTGGGGACAGGTATGTTACATCTGCTATCAGACCATACGATCATGTGACCAAAGAGCTGTTGTGCAACTCCCAGACTTGTTTTTTTTTTTGACACAAGAGATTTTTACTAGTATAAAGTCCACACGTACCAAAACGGTCTTTTTTTCCTCCGTCTTCCTTGGCATCGATTAAAGAATATTTGCGTCCAAACGGATCCACTGAAAACGACTCAACACGCAGTAGTTCATATTCCAGGCGCTTGAAATTCACCAAAAACGGAGAAGAAGAGACGGAGCATGTGCATAAAGCTTGCGTGCTGTTTACAAACAGACAGTAGAAGGAGAATCCGAACACAAGAAGAAGAAGACAAAAATGGCTAGTGCAAGGAAACCAGAATCGTTTGTGTGGACCGATAATGAGGTCGAACTGCTGCTACACTTGACTACAAGGAGAGTAAGATGCAAGAAACACGAACACAGGCACGTAGTCCACCATTGTTGTTGTTGTTGTTATGAGACGTCGCGGGGTTCAGAGGTCGAAGGCTAGAGGTGGAGGGGTGGGGCGATGGCGTCATCGATACGGAAAGTATGCGGATTCACTGTCCACACAAGAACGTGAGGGCTGATTTTTCAGACTTTTCCACCCTGAGACCAGGTTTCAAAAAAGTGCGTTTACAGGATCCATGTGGATGATCGGCCAAAACGATGCAATACATGTGTGTTTACACTAAAGAGCGTTTTCGTGTGGATAGCCCCTAAGACTGGAAAATACAAATATTTTAGCTCTTCTCCATAATAGGCTGTTAACAGTAAGCCTGTGTTTGTGTGTTTATATGTGTGTGTGTGTGTGTGTGTGTGTGTGTGTGTGTGTGTGCGTGCTTGCGTGCGTGCGTGTGTGCGTGTGTGTGTGCTTTAGGCTCTTTGCTATTTTAAAACCAACTGTGGCTTATGAATCCATGTGCCCCACTGCTGGCATCACAATGTGAGAGAGGGAGAGAGAGAGAAGGAGAACAGGGAGTAAGAAATGAGGAGAAAGGAATGAGAGGGAAAGAATGGGAGGAACAAAGGATGTGAAACATAGGAGGTAAAAAGAGAAGAGCAAGGGTGGAGTAATGGGAAGGATAGATGAAGGAAAGTAAAGGAGATGAGAGGTAAAAAGATGGACGGGAAAGAAGTGAAAGGGAGTCTATGGAGAGTGTTGTGGAATTTCGGCACACTTGACCATTCAGGAGCGATGACGAGGACTCAGAGACACCGATGGCTTATGCTGAGATAGTTTATAGAAAAAGATCTTGCAGGAGCAACATAACATCACATCTGTCTTCACAGAGTGTTGCCATGACAATCCTCCTTCCCAAATGTCCAAATTATATCTTACAGCTTCAGGAGTCAATGCTTCCATCCATGATTATCTGTTTAATAACATAGCAAGGGGGGTGATGCAGAATCTCTCCCCTTCGGCCAGAGGACTAAGAGGTAAAATAGGTCAGAGACACTTAGTCCGTAAACGTAGATATATCGAAGGCCTCCTTATGAGGCTTATGCAAACAGTTAGCTAGCCATGGCTTGGTTCATCAGACACCTGTTCTGTAGACATATCTACGGTAGATTTGAGTATCTAAGTGGCAGAGACTATGAGAAGATTGCTTGTAGAGCAACCGTCACTATCAATATCCAGACGTTAACGTCTGTACAAGACATGAATGACCTCCTATTGTTTGGAGACATAATGTCCTGGAAGAATCATATTTCTTCCCCAACAGAGAGGGGAGGAAGAAAAGCGGAAAGGAAAAAAGGAGAGGAGAAAAGGAGGGATGGAGGAAGAAGCTGAAAGCAAGGAGGAAGTAAAGATGGACTCAGGATGAGGAGAAATGAGGAAGAATTAGAAGAGGAGAAGGGAGGAGAAGAAGTATGGAGAGGGTGAAAGGAAAGAGGAGAAGGGGAAAGTGAAGGACAAATAAAGGAGAAAAAGAGAAGGTGAAAAGAGGAACAATTGTAGAGAGGTAGAGGAGAGGAGGTACAGGAAGAGAATAAAAAGACAGCAGGGAGGGAAGGTTTGGAGGTGGAAGGAGGAAGAGGAAGGAAAGGGAGAGGGTGAAAGGAGAGGACACAAAGGATCGAGTTTACATGAAGCAAGAAAATCATTTGGTTTGGTTCACAGATTCACAGATTTCATGAAATAACTTCAGTTCAGTTTTACAGATAAACTTGTTTTTGTTTGTCTACAAATAGTCTGAAATTAAATTCCATGCAGCTTTACAGCAGAGTCTCTGAAAGCTCCTGGGGAGAAAGGAGGGAGTATTCCTTGGTATCAAAGGAGGAGAAGAGGGAAGAGTTGGCAGTTAAAGATAGGTGAGAGGTGATCGAGAGGCTAGGAGGAGGAGGAGGGAGGAAGTTAAGAAAAGAGATTAAGGAGTCAAGGGTTTAGTAACAGGAAAGAAATGAGAAAACGCTGAGAGGAGTGAAAGAATTCAAAAGAGGCTAGTGCGAAGAGAAATAAAGGAGAGGAGTTAAAGGAGGGATGAACTGAGGAATTTTAGGATGCAGAGAAAATTCCCTGGCACTGAGACTAACTCCAGTCCTCAGGGATTTATTATTTTAAAAATCTAAAATATGTTTACTCTCAAAATATGAAGGTCATAGGTCAGTTGAGGAATTCTGTGTATGTGTTTACACAGATCTGCCTGGTGTCTCAATATAACCAGGAACATGAATGCACCTCTACTGAGAACTGAAGCGTCTACTAAGTGCAATGCAAATGCAAAGCCCTGACTTAAACTGAACATTCTTATTATCTGAAAATCTGTCTGTTGACATGTTCCTCTCCTTTTTAAATTGTTTTTCTGCTCGTCTCTCTTTCAGACCTGCAGATATCCAGGCATCCGGGGGCCTCGTCTATGTCCAACACTCCCAGAATAGTCCCAACACCGTTGTGCTTGCAGGACCTTCACATGGTACGCAAAATAAACACATAGTTGTCAAACTTGTGGATTTCTTTCAACTTCTTGAAAGAAATCTGGCTTGATCTGGCTTTTTCATTTGATTAATCATCAGCTGTGGATGATCGAAGCAAAAGTTAATGTTGTTTTTAGGATCTGTACCAATGGTGGTGAATTATGAGCTGACTATTGCTACTGTCACTTGTGCTGTCAGCAGCATCTTATGATTAGCATCCACTATATTCCATAAAAATATCTCACTGTACTGTGGCTCCCCTTTGAATCCTCTCTCTGTCCCTTCCTTCTCTTTTGATCCTAGACGTGGGCTTCTCCCACACTCCCGTCACTCGTAGGGAGCGACAGAAGAATAGTGAGCGGCAGCGAACCAGCAGTACATCCACCTTGGCAGCCTCTGTTGGCCTGCCCTGCCCCTTCTCCCCATCTGGGGCTCAGGATGGAGGCAGCACTGACTGGCATGCTAGCGAGAGGCTTAGCCAGGCGAACTTGGATGCCATCACCTTCCCAGGCATCCCAGGGGACGGAGGTAACACTACTAGCTACAATGAAACCCCGGTGGCGCGCAGACAGACGTTACACAGTTTGAGTGACTCCAGCATAATAGAAGACACTGCAAAGGACATCTATAGAGAGAGAGCCTTCAGTTTAGAGGTGAGAGGAGGGTATTCGGCAGAAAACACCAAAATGGTTTCATCCCCAACAAACAGGAAGGACAGCGGGAGCTTTGTACCATCTCCTCCTGCATCCTCCCATCCGTCCATTCACCAGCACCTGTCCTCACTGCGAATCTCTGAGTCTAGCCTCATCAGCTCCATTGACCAGGAGCAACCACTAGAAACAGGCGTATTGCAGGACTTTGACGAGGTCTTTTACCAAAATCCTGCCCCTCTGTCACTTCCTACGCCAATCCAAGAGACAAGCATAATTGAGGAGTTCCCTCCCACTCCTCCTCCTCCCCTCGAGTTGGAGCAAGAAGCTGGACAACCCATTGTTGGAAGGTTTGCTGCACAAAATGTTCATATTTAAACTTAAATTAAAATATTATCATTATCACTGAAACAACTCCACCATTGCTAACAGGAAGTCATTGCTCCACTCACCTCCAATGTCCCCATCTTCCTCCATTGTTCCTCCACCTGTGTCCAGCCTTCCTTCCCCTGAAGCCACAGCTTTCCACTCTGTTACCACTTCCTCTGCAACCGATGATGGCTTAGGTCTGGAGTACCAGCCCCTGCCCAAGAGAGATCAGACATCTGAGGAGCTGCGAGTGGAGGCACTGGCCAGGCAGCTGGTGAGTACCTGAAGTCAGGAGTTACCTTTAATAAATGATGCAGTAGCTAGATCTGACTCTACCTTGGTCATTGAACCTTAGTAATTCAGACTTTGCCTTTATTATTGTATCAAGTTCCAACTCTTATCTTTATAATAATGTCTTGCCTTAATTGTCTTACCCAGTACTGACTGTACCCTTGTTTCCGCATCCAGTTCTGACTTCTCCTTAATTCTCATAAATGTTGAATTTTAACCGTGGCTTTGTTCTCACAACTAATCCTGACTCTATCATTGCCTCCGACCAATTTTTGTCTTCTAATCCTGATTCTGTGTATCTAGTTCTGACCCTACCTTGATCAGTGTTGGTAATACTCATGGCAACTTTGTTGTCATACCTAGGGTTGGTGTTCTAAATACTTCTGATGCTACCTTTGTCATAGTACACAGTTTTGAAACTACCTTTACTGTTGTGCCTAATTCCGACTCTGTTATCATCATAGCTAGCTCTGACTCTCCCTTTGTCACTCTCTGCCTTTCTGATTGTACTTCAATCTAACTTTAATTATTTCATTGTACTGTACTGTACCATAGTTTACCCTAGTCCAAGTACCAACTTCTGACTCTGTCTTTGTCATCATACCAAGTCCAAACTACACCTACATGACCAAACCCACTTCTGACTCCTCCTTTGTGGTTGTGCGTAGTTTGATTCTTCCTTTTTCATTTTACACAGGTGCTGCAGGACATCTCTCTGGCACCCCTCTTTGACATGTGGGGGGCTAAATCCACAATAGAACTTATGGAGGAGACATTTCCAAACAGCAGATTGGTTGGTAAATCACCATGGCAGCACAGGAGCAGCAGCCGATTGGATGATAGGTAATTCTGGCATCATGTGTTTTTCCTTAGAATATATCAGTGATGTTTTAAAGCAGCAAGATGAGGTAATGTATCTAATTGTAGCTATAAGCTATAATAATTGTAATATGAAACTGAAACAAGGTAAACTTTGTTTAAGTATCCTTTATACACCTAAGGTTACATGTAAAAGTTAGTCTGGAGTCCTGATAAAAAATGTTTTATTTTACGCTGTTTCACAAGGACTCTGGCAACTATAATATATATACAGAAATAGCCAGTCTTCTCACTGATGAAGCTGGTAGGTCATATAGTATCAAATTCAGACTGTTTCATAACCAGTTAAAAAAGTATTGCATTATGTTTACACAAAAAGTAATGGAAGTGTTTTAC
Organism: Spondyliosoma cantharus; assembly: GCA_900302685.1. Taxonomy (NCBI): domain Eukaryota; kingdom Metazoa; phylum Chordata; class Actinopteri; order Spariformes; family Sparidae; genus Spondyliosoma; species Spondyliosoma cantharus. The sequence goes on along the minus strand of OMLP01028711.1, from coordinate 11,750 downwards.
TGTAAACAAAACACTCTTCCATTCTTTTTTGTGAATATATCCATTTATTTCCCAAAAATAAGATTATATTGGGAGTTTAAACAGCCTTTTTGAGAACAAAGTCTTACTTTCCTGGTTTACCCGTGCTTAACCAACACTGGAGTCCACTGAACAGATACTGATGATTAAAGCTGAAGGAGGATGACTGTGACTTTCCCCCAAAGTGTTTTATGTAACCCAAGGATAAAGACCTTCATGTTGAGTGTGTTTATTTAGTCATAAGACCAAAATTGCAGAAAGAAAACTTGTCTAACTGAAGGATTAAAAGAACAGGATGAAATGTAAACCAGTACTCGTCATTCTTTTTGTGTTTGCTGACAGCCTCCTATCAGCTGCTGACACATAGAAGAAACATAAACCTCTGCTGTTGTGCATGTTGTGACATCTTGAATGTGTCTTGGTTTGTTCATGAACATAATGTTCAGGGAAGAAATAGTTTCTCTTAAAAAAAAATTCAGAGGCCCCATTTCTCTGTTGTACATGGCCAGTCAACATTATATTTTTGACCTTTGACCTTGTTGAATCTTGTCCTGAAGCAACACTCTTTGTAATGTTGCACTCATGTGCAAACTTGATTAAGTTTTTCTCCAAGTTAAATAAATAAAATGTATTTTGGGTTTAGAAAATAAAAGCAGAAATGGAGATAAAGCAAAATACACTTTGGTGGCTTTGCTGCCAGGTCTTAATATATCTGGATAGCTAGGGACCTGTGGAGGAAGATAACGTCCCCATTCTTAATCCCAACAAAACTCTAATTGGTCGATTATTTCTTCACCTGTCATCAATGAAAACCAACTCTATTTGAACTGCTGGAGGTTAGGCAATGTGGGCATTGTCAGCCAGGACAGGTGAGACCAGACAAACCTGATCCATGTTTCTCAACAGCAGAGAGTTTTCAACCTCAGTGACTGTTTCATTAAACTTTGCTATGCAGATGGAACATAGTGCAGAAGAACTGTGGACAACATTATTGTTCTGAGCTGTAACACCAGCTCATGTCAATCTAAATCAATCATAAAGGAATCAGTGTCTACATGATTGAAAGGACAGAGGACAGATTTGACAGATCGCTTCCTGCTTCCTAAACAGCTGAACAATACTGCAGCCTAGTGACCACAGTTGGTATTCTTTATAGACTGGTATTGACCAGTGTAATCGGGCATAAATGTAAACTTTTATTGTGAATTTCTTCTAATAGAAGCTCTTCTTCTGTCTGTTACAATGTTTTAATTGACCTAATAATAGTAATAATAGTTCAGTTCAAAAGCATGGTTGATATTGGGGGAGCTAAGGGGGGCTCGGCTTCCCTGAAATAGACACCTGCTCCACTGAAAGTGTACTTTGGGACATTTAGGGGAGCTCTAAAACACTGTCCACTGTCCATTGTTTTTTGTTTGCTCTGATAATTAAATGAATGATTCTTGATTCTGAAACAGTAGATTTATGTTGTTGTTGTTATTTAGCCTTTATGAAACGTTACCAACCGTATAGTAACAATACTTTTTTGCAGTAATCCTGCAATTGACCACACTGCCGTGCACAACTATGTATGGGCATGCATGTGACATGTTTAGTAGAGGGGTGCACTGGAAAATAGAGCTCCCCGGAAAGCCCCTGTGTAATTGGAACCCTGTTTAAAAGTATGTAAAGGTTGGAAGTTTTGCAGAATGTACTTATATTGTTTTTAATACTGGAGTAGTGTTCAAACTATGAGTAATTTATGCTACAATGGTATAGCATAAAACATGGTCAAGATGTCTTGGATTCAAATGGCACAACTATAAATGAATTCCTTAAATCTATAGTAGTAGTAGTTTAAAATTTTCACTTGGTTACTTGAGGTCATTTCTATCCATTGATATTTGTTTCTTTCCATCTTTTCTTTTTTCTGTTCATTTTCATTATTATAGTTGTCTTGCTTTTAAGTACTTTCTTTTTCTGATGCCTACTTTCTTCCCTCTTTCTTTCACTCAAGAACAGCAAGGTAACATTAAAATGAATAAACCTAGAAATTACAGATTTTGAGGAAATTTTTCACTTATATTCACTTATAAAATATAAAAATGTAGTTTTTTAAATAGTGGTGTCCCCTCTTAGGATCCAGGATGGTGTCATTGATCCTGCTCAGAGCACTGCAACGTATCGAGGGAAGGAGAACAATCTGGATGAGAAGGACAAAGACCTCAACACCAAGAAGGTAAAAAAGTCATTCTTATTAAACATTTTACTGTTCTTCTTTCGGTTATTATTGTTATTATTATTATTATTATTATTATTACTACTAAGTAGTAGTAGTAGTAGTAGTATTGCATGGCCAGAGCAGAGACAGAAACACAACCAAACCAACAACAGATGAAAAGAACAGCAAAGTACAAAAGAAAAAGAGAGAACTGCTAGATAGCTATTTAGACAATAACTTCTCTCTATCCCACCAACATGTGTCAATTCTGTAGTTACAATTAAACTTCGCAGCAGTAGCGTGAAACTTGAAGTTTTCTTGTGTTTTCTCACCATGTCTACCAGATGGAGCTGTGTGAGGCCCTTAGGGGCAGCGTTGCGGCTCTGCGACAGGAGAAGGAGGAGCTGTGTGAGGAGCAGAAACGCCACCAGGCGCTGGGGGCGAGCATCGAAACACTGGTGCATGAACGGCTCAAAGCCAACGAGAGGGACAAGTACAGCATGTTCATTGGTACAACATCTGACTGTCACTGTACAAAAGAAATATCACAGAAATTCGAGTAATATTCAATGACCACAGTGGGAGCTGAAGTTCTGTACCTGGAGTGCATCAGAATCTGAAACTTGGTTGTGTTTGCAGGAGACCTGGAGAAGATCGTGAACCTGCTGCTGTCTCTGTGCAGCCGGATGTCGAGGATCGACAGATGTCTGCTCGCTCTGGAGAGAGAGGAGCTGACACAGGAGGACAAAGCCGAGGAGAGGGTGAGGCAGAACAGGATCTAACTGTCTTACAGTCCAGTTACCTGTCTTTACCTGCCAATCCATCTTTAACTCATCTTTACAAAACTCATTAATTTGCTTCAAGATCTTGTGTCACTTTAATTACTGCAGGTCATTTGTGTTCTTGATCCTATTACATAACAATTAAAAAAAAACGAAAGCTATGGGAACATTTTAGGCCAAAATTAAGAGGTTTGTGTAAATACTCTAGATGTACCATGGAGGACCACAGAGGAGAAATGATCTTATATCAATGAATAGATAATTAGTTGAATCTGTCTGTTAATTTTGACTGAATCTTCATTTATGTGTGTCAGTCACAAACTGACATGACGAATGAATCCCAGTGTTGAAGATTTTTTGTGAACTCGCATGTAAATTAAATATATTATTCATAAAGCTGCTAATCAGTTATTACATAATTACAAAAGAATAGTTTTTGAATTGTGTATGGATGTTTTATTGTGATTGATATTTACTTATGTTTTTATTACTTTTATTTAAGGAAGTTTTTCAAAAAGAGTTGTCCCTATTATGTCTTATCTGGGTCGTTTTCCTACATTGCTACCACTAGGTAGAGCTAAATTAACATGTATCTGTTTTTCAAGTGCATGATGGGAAGAAACAGCTGACTGTTACTGTTACTTGTATTGTAGTAACAGATCTGTGACTGTTACTTAAAAGCAGAAAAATTTCGTGTTCAGAATTAAGAATGAAGTTAACGTTTATAATATCAGTTGTTATTGTCACTACAAAAGAGTGTTATTAGACTGAAGTTGGAGTGTTGGTTTGTGATCAGAATGACATTAAGTTTGACTTAAGCATGTTTGTTTGCTTTTCATTCACTTAAGTAGTTTCTATGGTTAGATACGTGTTAGCCTGAAGAACAAGCCAGGCCAGCAAGCCCCCTTTTATTCCCACACCTTTAACATTTGAGGGAAATGTTATGTCTGTGTTGTCTTTGGTACCAACTGAAGGGTCATACTGCTTTCTAAGCTAGGCTCATTTGTAAGGTAGCAATTTCATGACGTTTAAGACAGATTGTCAGGTTAAGACAGCTCTACACTGCTAGACATGGTTCTGTCCGTCTTACCTAGACTTTGTCCACATTAGCTAAACTGTGCTTTGACAGGTGTTTACACTATGCTTATTTGTCCTGATCAGGGACTTTCTTGCTACAAAGTGGAATGTTGTATCTTTCAACCCAAATTTGCCTCCTCCATCAGTGTATGAATGTGTGTGTGAATGGGTGAATGTGACATGTTGTTAAGTCCATGTCGGGCCTATCACAACCACTTATCTAGTATGTGGCTGGTTTGAAAGGGTGTCTACCAGAGGAAGTGTGTTTCTTTCTTTACTTTTTTGACAAAGTAGTGTCACATGTCCAGATTTGGAAAGCCACAAGTCACATGTTTTGACTGCTTTGATTGATTGTAAGTCTGTCCAATGCTGTCCTGTCTGCAGGTCCATGGAAAGTCATTAGCATTCATCCTCTGCGGAACATTAATGTCTACATAAATGTGCATTTTCCTAGTAGATATTTTGACTCTGTTTAGTAGCCTTTCCTTCTACGGTGACTTGTCAAAATGTTGGCAACGAAAAATGCCTATTTTTCCAATCCATCCATCACACTGCTGGTATTGTTTTGAATATGACATTTAAAGTTGTAGTTTCCATTTGGATGTTTACATAAACAAGTACAATTATTGGTACTAAATAAGATTCTGTGTAAACTGATGAATATTATGTTGTCTCCTCCTCTTTAGGAGTCCCTCCTTCACAAGCGCTCTCTGCTCCTCAGTCAAACTGACGACGCTAGGGAGCTCAAGGAGAACTTGGACCGGCGGCAACGGGTGGTCCACGCCATCCTGTCTGGTTACCTCACTGAACCGCAGCTCCAGGACTACCGCCACTTCGTCAGCACCAAACCCTCCCTTCTGATTCGCCAGCGCCACCTTGACAACCTCATACGGCAGGGGGAGGAGCAGCTGACTCAACTGGCTGAGAGCCTGCCGCAGGAGCTAGCAGAGGCTCACGGTTGGTCGAGAGCAAGTCCGTTCTCATTATCCAGTCCTGCCCTCTGTTCTGCTCTTCCTTTTCCACCGCTGCTTCCACCCTCTTTGATTTCAGGCCCCGCCCATTCAATCAGGTCCACCACTGTGACATCTCTGTAATGTCATTGACAGGCCACTGTTATGAGTGGCAGTGAAGGATGGGAAATGAAGAAGAGATAACGGACTCCCTAAAAACTCAAGTGAAGGAGCTCTATATGAAGGAAGTTGGCCTGAAAAAGAATCTGGTCACATTAGGACAGGAACTGTTCACAGTGAAGCAGGAACAGCTATGCAGAAACATTAAGAAGAAACATCTTTAATTTGCCTCATTCTATTCACACCTGACTGTACATTTCTCCTCTGTGCACCTCAACAAGAAGCCAGCACTGTGAAGACTAAACCGACTGCTGCCAACATCTCTGCTATCCTCTGCTCTGAAAAGTGATTTCAAAGCCCATCAAGTTCAAAGTTAAATACTATTCAGAACAATTCCCGTGCATTTTCTCCTGCAATTTTCAAGCTCTAAGTAATGATAACAGCAGCTATTTAAAGGCACAGTGTGTCATTTTTCTCTCAATCTCTCAATCAAAACAATGCAAACAAAAGATGTGGTCTGATTATGTTATAAAGTAGTGTAAGATAATGGGAGTTGTTGTCTTCATTGTTGAACAAACCACCATAACAGATCAAAATCTATCTAATGTGACATAAATGTTAACAGATGAGGTTATATATTAAAGTTATGTTCACATTAGGGATGTCACGATATACTATAAGAGGATAATCATGATATTTAGAAATTACATAATGTTGTCATGTAAATAATCCAGACCCTTAAAAAAAATATTAAAATTGATTACAATTTAAGTACATCTCAACAAAAAAATTTAACAAAGGTATTTATATTATATGTCAAAGTGGACATTTTAGGAAAAGTTACAAATTATGTCTTTAAAGCTGTAAATGTAAAATGGCCTAACCATAAATCCCTAGATTTCCAGAAATATCACCAACGACTTCCTCATTGGCAGTTCAGGCCCTGCATACAAAATGAGCATGAGATCTTTTCACCACAGGAAGCGACAGGGGTTCAGTGAAACTGATCCTGGTGCAGATTGGTTGCAGATTGGACAGCAGCCTGATTTAAGTCCCCCATCACACTGGAATTGTCTTTTGCCCTGACAGTGTTTTCAGGAACCTCATACGTTCCTCCACCAGTGTTTCCCACACATTAATTTATTTGTCGCGGTCCGCAACAGTATCAACATTGGCCACCATATATTGATTTTCTATTTTTGGAGCTGCACGTCCTGTTTTCACTCACTCAAGACAGCGCACCCGTCAGTGAGTAGCATGATGTTATATACTCCGATACAGTGGATGGCGGTGTGGTTTTTAGTCCGCCAGTAGCACCAACGACGGAGAGGAGGAGGACTATTTAACGCAGTTGGCTTGACCGTAACTTCCTCTGCAAAGAAGACGGCTGGCCACATCGTCAAGATCGAGTCCCCACAGAGAGCGTCAGGCCTCGAAGCCTGTTTTTGTCGTGGCCAAGCCGTGTAATTACATCGTCATGTGATGCACTGGGGACTTTTTCCCAAAAGCTAACATTGTGAAAGACGCATCTGTAAAACTGTCATTAAAGCCTCACAACCCCCACTGTCAGAATTTGGGCAATTCAATCCAATAAAAGTTGGAGAGAAGAACCACCTGATTACATTTATCCCCATCCAAGTTAGCTCGACGCTAAACCGGAAGTTAACCGGTGGAAGTCTCGAGTGCGCATATGTTACCCCATCTGGACAGCCACCGCCACAATTAAAGTCTAATTCTGTGGGAAACACTGTCAACAAACTCTTTTTCTAATGACAAGAGAAGGTGAGCAGGTGTTTTGTCTCCCAAAGAAAAAATACTGTCATCTTTAAAATTGAATATAATGTTGTCACCTTGCTAAACCCTTCAGAGATTTGCACAGGACCTGCTCAGCTTTCGCACATGTACAGTCAACCTAGGAAAGTAATGAACAACCAAAATCGGAGGGACTCCACTGGAGGGACTACGAACAGATGATCAGAAATAGTGCACCTGAAGGTTAACTGATCACTGTCATATAATACTGTTACGCTACTACTGTCACTACTGTCTGAATGTCTGGAGCTCCTAGCCATTTTAAGCAGCTTGACTACTGTTTGCAGCAGAATTTACACTGAATAATAAACATTGTTCCACGTATGCCTTTTAAAACTGATGTGATGAAACATTTGATGTCAAAAATTGAAAAAAGGTCAGAATCCAAATATTTTCACAGAATGAAATGTTTTTGGATTTAATTTGGCCCAAAATGTATTATTTTTCTTCTTGTTGTTCAGAGTTGAAAAGCATTTTGCTAGTGCCACAAAATCCACTTTTTTTATTTTTCATTATTTAATCTGTCAGATATTAAGTCCACAAAATGTCAAGAATAACAATACATGCCAAACTTTTAAGCTCTAATTATATTTAATTTATAATGACAAGAAACAAAGAAAGGAGGTTTTCAGTTGATAAATAATGTAAATAATGAATCAGTCACTGTAATTGTCACCTAATTAATGAAACTGACTAGTTGTTTTGATATGTTAAACACTAGACAAACACTATATGTTTGATCAGGCTGCTATGGTTGCAAACAGCTGCTGAAACCTATCATACATGAAGGATTACAGACACAATATAATTTGACTTCAGTGGTTCTCCTTGTGGAGATCTGTAAAATAAAACAATGTTGTTTTGTTAATTTTCTGATTAAGTGAGTTCTCTGATCAACCAGCAGACAGCATTGACAGAAATTCAACACTACTTCTAGAACTCTACATATCACACCAGTTTTAAAAAAACGCAATAATACGTTGAGATTTTTTATTTAGTCACTACCTGGAGCTTTGATTCAGTAAAAGCAGCTCAGTCTGTCATTGTCTCAGTTACTGATGTCTGTGAAGGATGAAATGATGCACATTTGACTGTTGCTCATTTTCTTTAGTTCTTGAGGAAACATGATGATTGAAATCTACAGAAGATGAACGCTAAAACATATTTTAAAGGAGCACTACAGTTGTTAGAATATGACAGAAGCTTTGTTTTCTTTATTTGAGGTCTCATGGCCACTCAGAAATAACCCTGATGACATCACTATGATATAATCAGGGTTATTTACAGACTTTGGAAGGCTCCTCTAGGCATCATCAACTCATTTCACAGGCTGAGTAGTTCTCACTCTAAGGATTGAGCTGATCGACATTTGTAAAACTGGTTGGATGCCACTTAAATCATATTTAAACTCTCCTCTTCATGTTGTCATTGTTGCTGAAATATTTGTTTTGTGTGCATTAAAAGTTAACATTAAAGGTCCCGTATGATGCTCAGTTTCAATTTCATATTTTATTTTGGGTGTCAAAAATATTAACCCTAACCTTACAGAAGTGAGACAGCTCATTGAAGTCACAGTTTCTGGATACTCATTGTGTGTATTTCTTTGTTGATTGAACATTTTGTTATTTTCTACAATATGGGACCTTTAACTAAAGTTATTGGTTGGCACAACCATGAAGTATGTTGAAATCAGAAATTAAGCAAATGTGTTTTCAGATAAGGTGAAGAACAAGAAAAAAAGTGCACAGCACATATCAATCAAGAATTACAATGATGAAATAGTCATAAATTAAAAACAAATGTAAAATGTTGCGTCGCCATCTTTTCTCCTATTCAAAGTCACAATCATGAAATATCACTTCTCATTATCACAAGGGACACATTTTCCTACTTTGGAGCAATCATTCTGTATGTCAGTGAAGGATCAGATTCACATTTGTTTGTTTTGAAAAAGATATTTAACGGTTTTACCATGTAGCAGTTGCTGTTTGGTTTCCCTTCACTTCAGTTCACCTGGGGACTCCAAATGGCATGAAGAGCATCAGTCCCACAGAATCAATAGCTGTTTTTACACTGGGCAATAAGCCGCCAATAGGCCGGCCTTTTGCTGGCCTGGTTAGCGTTTTTACACAGGAGGCGGCATATTGGCGGCCTGGTTGTGCGGGCCACCACTGGGAGTTTTAAAACCAGGAAACAGCTGATCACAGCAGTCAGTCCATCACTTTACCCGCGGACGTCAACATGAGCAACTGGAAAGCCGCTGAGATCCAAGAGATGCTAGAGTCTCCTGGTCTCTGTAGCTGACAGCTAGTTCTCCCAGTTCTAAACTCCAATGGGGTGCAATGTAAAGCTCTTATTTTTAAGACAAACTCGTTGTCACTGTTTACTGCCCAACTTCGTGCTTCAGGTCACGTCACATGTTTACGCCTACCCCAGAGGAGGCCAAGTGGCGGCTTTTGGAAAAGGAGGAATATTACACCTAGTTTTTACATAGAGAAGGCGGCGATTTGTCGGCCTTACATTGGAACAAATATGCCGCCTTCTCTATGTAAAAAGGGCTACTATTTATTTTTTAATTAACAGTATCAGCATAGTGTGGAATCTAAACTACACAGTTTGTGTTTAGTACTGATTGATAGTACTGATCATTGGATGTTTTACCTGTTTTTATTTTGCACCTACACGTTTCATTTCACTCTTAGTCTTTAGAGCACCTTTTAAATATTCTCACTTTATAATGTTCTCCAAACATTACAGCCCACAGCCTGCCTTATGTCCTCATCAATAACCCATATTTTACTGTTGATTACTCTTTGTTTGTTTCTCTGTTCTTGTTGTCTGCGAAGGCACTGCAGAGTATCTCAGACATTTTATGGGTTATCATGGGTTATTTGTTTTATGAAAGAAGAACGATTAAATAACAACACCTCTTGGTTTTTGCAAAATAAATGTATTTAGTAAATGACACCTCTTCAACTTGTCTGGCATAGACACACACACACACACACACACACACACACACACTATAAATATATACTTTTAATATTTCTGTGCTGACACATTACTTTTAATAAAACAAGCTATTGTCGAACCAATCTCAATCTAAAATTGTGTAAACTGATCATGACTTTGAAGTGTGGAGTATATTAACAGCTATTTTTAAATAACCAAAATAATATTTAGCCAGTATGAATGTTTAGGGGATAACTTCCAGTATTGCAAAAATGAGATTGATTTGCAAAGAAACATGTAATACATTATTATAGTTGATCTGTTATCTGTTATTTTTACAAGGAAGTTGAATTGAATTTAAAAATACATTTTTGAATGAAAAAAAAAATTGCCAATGATATTCATTTGTTTCAATTTACCGATTCTTAGAGTACAGCTTTTACATACCTCAGGATTGACAGGGGTGTAGGACAGGAGCTGAAACGTCGTTGTCGTTAAACTTAATTGAGTGTGTGAGAGTCTTTTTCCTAATTTACCCATTCTTAATATTTACAAAAGACTAGAAAAGTCCCCAGCTGTTTAATGACTTTATTCACCTGTAAAATATTCTAAACCCTGCACAAGCTATTGTGTTTAAAGACAATATTTGATTATATAGATCATACATATAGCCTATTATTGGACAATTACTATGCTTTACATTTAGCTTCGATCATTCTTTTTGAATTTCTTTATTGTACACATTTCCAAATACAAATGTATAAACACACAGACAACACAGAACAAAATACAAAAAAACAAAACAAAAAACCATTACATTCACAATTTACAATTCATGCTATGCATAATATTAGAATACATTTACTTACATTTGCTTACATAAAACATTTATTACAGCATACACTGTGTTTAGGCCTATCCAAAAGTTGGTTACATCAAACCAATACTTTTTTGTGAAAACAGTGAAAGGAAAAAAAAATTGTAGTCCACAGATATCACACTCAAACTATTTCCTAACGTCAGTGCGACACATCCGGGTTACTGCAGGAGCGCAGCAGGTGCGGCAGGCGTTAAATACCTGAAGTGGGAGGGGCTTTGCTGTCAGTCAAACTAAGTCACCGACCTCTGACCAGGCAGTGAGAGAAACGCAGAAACTGTTGGAATACAGACGACGATGGCGACAGTTTTCACCCAGGACACAGTGTTACATTTCCTCCAGAGCAGCGGAGGCTCGGTGAAAAACTCGGACTTGCTTCTGCACTTCAGGAACTTTATTCGGGATCATGCGGACCAAGACAGAAACCGGGAGCTTTTCAAAAAGTTTGTCAACTCTGTGGCCACCGTTCAACAGCTCGACGGCGTTTCATACGTCGTCCTCAGGAGGAAATTCAGAGGACTTGTCCCCGGCGGCGGTGACCGGGGCTCTTCCGGGCCGCTGCGACTCCCCGCAGGGAAGAACAAGCAGCCCTCCCCGGAAAACGCGAAACGGAGCCCCGCTGGGAGAGCAGAGAAGCCTCGGCAAAAGCCTCCGGTGAGGGAGGTGACAACACCCGCCCCCCCTGGAGTCTCCGGCGGGAAGACAATCCTTTCTGCGGCTGGGATTATGTTCAACAACAACAACAACAACGTGGAGACAAATTTCAACCTGAAGCAGCAGCAGCAGCAGGTAGTAAGAACACCCGAAGCTTGCGCAAGACCAGCAGCAGCTGAGGTGGTGAGTCAGATCTCAGAAAAAGAACAAATCTGGAACCTCAGTCTGTCAGAGCCTCCTGCCCAGGGTCATCGCACTGAAGTAGGACAGCTCAGGGTGGGTCCAGGCCTGCCTCCAGAACCCACACC
>OMLP01028709.1:73138-88920 GCA_900302685.1 Spondyliosoma cantharus | reverse complement strand
AGTTCAGTCTTCAGCTTTTAAACTGTAAATAATTTAGGACTGGTTTAACTTCAGAATGTAGGTTCAATCCCTGCCTAGGCTAGTTAGCCTTAGCAACCCACACGGAGGCTTCTTCTTCTTCTTCTTCTTCTTCTCCTTCTTCTTCTTCTTCTTCTTCGTCTTCTTCTCCTTCTTCTTCTTCTTCGTCTTCTTCTCCTTCTTCTTCACTGGCATCCAGGCAGCAGTAACATTGCAGTTCACAGATTTGTCCACACGGTGGAGCTGTTGTACTTCTTGTAAAACATGACATATTTGTGTGTTTAATGTGCATGAAACCTTTTTTACTTTCAAATGTGACATTATCATATTCATCATTGTGATCACATATCTTCAGTTTATAATCTGTCGATCATTTTGGGCTGTTTCAAATAAAATAATGTCAGTTCGACTGCTGCCTTCAACATTTGAGTTGACTTTACTTAGAGTTAGCCAATAACAGTTCAGTCACACTGACAAATAACACAAATAAAGTTGATTTCTTCTCACATATTGCTAGTTTATAGAATCAGTTCTTCATCTCACACAGATCTGCACCAACAACTCTGAAGTATTTTCTTTCAGCGTCAGCAGAAATGCATCAAGTGAAACTCGTCTCAATGACTTTGAAGTGGGACTTTGTGACGATGTAAAGAACTAATGGAATGATAACTTTATCATCATTAGCTTTTTTTTTCATGATCGTGGAAAAAAACAACCCCGATTCATCTTAAAATGTTTTAAAAACAAACGTTTCCATCCTTTATGTTTTCAAAGAATGAAAGAGAAAAGTCTCACGAGAGTTTAAACTCTCAAGCAGTGCATGCTGGGAAGTCTGCCAACATGCTATGTTTCTATTAAAACTTATTTTAATTAGCTGATTGAACTCTGTAGAGAACATTCACCCTACTCAGTTAAAACACTTACAACAGAAGTGGTCTGAAAATTAAGTCAACATTAAAGAAATAAAAAATAAATGTTCTAATTTTACGTTCATTTGATTTGCAAAGATAAGAGTCCACTTAACTGCATAAAGACTTTTTACTGCTGAACCATCTTAAAGAAACTTCACATTTCATGGTTACAGTGTCGTTTGCAGTTGTGGTTTTCTTTCATAGTTTCTGGAATTTTTCAACTTTTCTTTGTAACGTACCTGCAGTTCTCAGAACATCTTGATCTCACATTTCACCACAGTTGACCTCCGCATCCTCCCACAGACACCCCACAGTGTGTGTGTGTGTGTGTGTGAGAGAGAGCGAGAGAGAGAGAGAGTAGGAGTGAAACCTGTTGAGGCTGCATGGCAATGAGGGGACTATTTGAGGGGAGTATATCCCAGCATGCATTGGGCACCCACCAGCCTATCAGAGGGTTTGCGACTCAGGTCAGTTGTTTAAATCTTAAGAAGAGGAACACTTGATTTCTGTGCAATCAAACTTCCACTGTGAATCAAACATCTGGTTCCTCTTTCCCCCGGCAGACACGCGAACAGTGAACCGCACAGATTTCTGACATTGTGTTTCTGTGCGTCTGCTGTGTGTGTCCAGTTTCTCCTCAGTGCGTTGGCGTGGGATGAATGGTGGCAGTGTTCAGTCGGAGTGGGGCTGAGTAAACAGTCATCACAAGCTTGGCGCGGCCGTCCTCCACCACACGGAAGCAGAGCGGAGCTGCACCAAGCCACAGCTCCGCTCCGCTGTTTGTGGGAGAAACGGCGGTTTTTACTACGCCACCAAATATCTGATGTGTCGATTCTCATTCTGGATATTAACATTTTATTCAGCTGGTTTTTTTTTTACTTTCTACTGACTTCTTAAGTCATACCAGCTGCTGTTGTGACTGTTTGTAGGCCCTCCTACAAAGATCACACAGGAGCAACACACTTAAAGGAACAGTTCTCCCAAAAAATTAATATTCGGTCTTTATCTCCTCATGCTGATGTAAAAGTCAGGTGAGGTTTCGTAGCGCGCAAAACATTTCTGGAGCTTCACAGCAGCCATTTTATGTTTTATTTTTCAAACAAGTCCCCATCTGCTCGGTGTGGGTGGGGGGTGTTCCTGCCCCAAGCCAGGGAGTTTAAGTATCTCTTGGTTTTTGTTCACGAGCGATGGTGAAGTGTAACATAAGATGAGCACGCGGTTTTGGGCGGCGTCAGCAGTATTGTTGGCAGCTTTGTATTCTTGATCTCCCTTTGGAGGTTTTCCGGGGCACATCCAACTGGAAGCAGATCCCCGGGGGGCAGACCCAGAATTCACTGGAAAGGATATCCACACTGTGTCTCATCTAGGCCGGGAAACTCCTCTGGACTCCCCGGGAGGAGCTGGAGAGGATGTCTGCAGCATCTTTCTGAGCCTGCTGCCACCGAGACCCTGGATGATGATGATGATGATGATGATGATTCGACTTTTTTGCTGTATAATCTCTGGAGTTTTTACTAAATACCACCATGAAACAGAAGGACACGACTTTTCAAGATGTTTGTGTGACTCTTAAGACACAATATGAGCATGAAAAACATAAAAGATAGATATATTTACATAATTTATTCTTCGCTATGAATCGTCTTCATGCTGTAAAAATATAAAAACACTTTCATAAACCTCACTCGGACTGCCTTGCTGGTCGTGGTCACGGACGCGATTGCAATTTTCAACAGAAATCTGATTATCTTTCCTCCGAAGAGGCAGAAATGAGAATGAGCTCATTGTGATCAGATAAGCCGACTCCACACACACACAATAGATTTAAACATCTGATTTTTCAAGGGCTCTGGAGGTCAAACTAAAAAGGATCTCCTTCCTGTCAGGACCCTCGCAGCCACGACGCGACTCTGTCACGGAAAGAGGCCTGAGACGAGGAGGAAACCCCCCGAATCTCACCTCAGCTCACACAAACACACACACACACACACACACACTTGACTACGCAGGAACATAAGCAGGAGCTCACACTCGCTCATGAAGAACCTGCACTCAAAGAACTCGTGGGCGCAGACGGACACATTTTGTCGTCCGCGGGGGACAAACAGTGACGTGGAGAGGCGTCGGGCGGTGAAGTGTCTGCTCACCTCCCACTTCACAGCAGCTCTTCACAGCCTGTTTGTTTTTTGAGAGGGATACTCCACCCTCCTGTCAACAAGGCCCACTCATTAAGTTCCTCAAAACCACTTCTGTTACACAGACCGGGCTTTGAGTGTGAGGCTGACTGCAGGCTAAATACGGGCTCTGGAAAACACGGCAGACGCCCTTAAAAAACGTAATGAAATGCAATGATATGTAAAGTTAAACGAGGCTGCTGTTTTAAAGACCCTGGCATGAAATAAATAATTCATTTTGACATGTCAGGCCGTGTAAACCCGCTAACATTCATTTGACTGCTTCCGTGACGTCACGCGAAGCTCAGATGTTTGCATGTTATGTTACACAAATGTCCGAAAAACAACAAAATAAAGCAATTTAGGATCTTTTAAATGATACTAAAATACACAATATTAGTGTTCAATAACAAGCACGTTAATTCCTGAAGATCTGACATTTTAAATCCATTCGATCCAACATTTTATTAATGGACACACTATTGTTGATGATGTATAAACCTAAATTACTTAATTTAATGATCTAAATACACAATTTTGGTTTTTTTTACAGTGAACCTGCTGAAACATTAATCATACTTGAATTTTAAGTCTTGTGGTTTCCAAACTTGTGATCCAAGGCACTTATTAAGCAGTGTATCTACAGTTTATGCTCCTTTTTGTGAGCCAAACCTCTCCAAAATGGCTCAAATGTGCGTCTCAGTGTGTCCAGAAATAGTCATTTTTGATTGATAATTTCTTGGAGCTAACGACAAACATATTAACAAGAACCAACGACCATAAAATGTGCAAATTACAATCTGTTAAAGAAAACGGCGGGGTTGATATCTCCTGTATGTGTCCAAAAACACGCCTGAATGCCTCCAAACGACGTCCATTTGTTTACAGTGGATCTCATTTGATGTCGAAAGATTCGTTCATATATGTGCTGAACACCTCACACAGGATCAGACATTAATATCACTTTACTGATACTAAATAAAAAGGTGCATGTAGTCTGTCAGGCCCGCAACACGTCTCGCCTGCCCGACCTTCTGCAGAGGAAGTGACTATCATTCATGTTCAGTCATATAGTAAAAAATGTCTTTCACACATGCAGCTGTTTGTGTTTCACTGCTGCAATTTTGACACTAAATCAGTTGCTCGAGCGTTTCCTGTTTCCCGGCTGGCGGTGATAAAGGCCACTGAGCTTTGTTGAATCGTTGAAGAGGTCGCGCTGCAGCGACGGTGACCTCAGCGGACCAGAATGCACTGCAGCTACGAGATATTCTGTTGCTTTTGTGTCATTATCGCTCCTTCATGTGTAACCAACCGGAATGCCGACAGGATCTGCAAACACTTCGTCAGAGAAAGAATTCCTGGAATTAATGTATCGTCACAGATACGATCAAAACAAATAGATGCCCGACACGATCAGCTTCCCTCAAATACCTTAAAAAATGTGCGTTGTAGATTACACTTCCACTTCCTGTCCTAAATACAGTTGCAGAAAATGTTTCGTCAGACTTAACCGGGGCTTCATTTGTCTTCTGCAAGTGATCATTTATACTTCATCATCGCTCGTAGCAGCGGAGCTTCTCACTTATTAGTGAAAGTAGTGTTTTCAGTCATCATCACTCTCTGTTTCAAAGCTCAGACTTTCTTTTATCTGATTGCCGATTGAAACATTTAAAGGGGAATTCCAGTATTTTAGCAGCTGGTCCCTGTATTTACATACTTTCATGTGAAAATGACTCATAGTCACGAAAAGCTTTAGAATCAGTCCTTGTATATCTCCTCGGACTCCGACTGTCAGAGTCACGTCCACTAAAAAAAGAGCTTGTTTTTGCCACTGACTGGCTGAGGTTGTTTGTCTAAATGTCTCCTTACATTTAGGAAATGATTCCTACGGAGACACAGAGGACTTTCCTGTGAACAGAACGACAAGGCTCGTTCAGAGGACAAGCCTCGCGAGAGGTGAGAAGCTGCAGGAAGACGACGGTGGAGACCTGAAGTCAGAGATGGTGAGAGGAGTTTGGAGTTTAACTAAAGGAACTGCAGCAAGTTCAAAAGTCGTGACTGCCCCAAAGGAATCGCACTGCAGCCGTGTTGCAGCCAACAGCTGAGGCAAACCTGCTGGAACAGCTCCAACACTTTTGATGAGTATGAATCATGAACACGTGTAAACAACATGTGCATCTCGTGCCCAGGTTTAAAAATGCTTGACATTCCCTTGAAGTTAAGAATGTGCTACTTCTAACGTCTACTCGGATCACTAGAAATTAAAGTTATGTAGTAATGTGGTGGAGCAAAAAGCACATTTGCCTCCAAAATGTGGTGAAGCTGAATTTTAAAGTAGCAGAAAATCAAAATGTTCAGGTAAAAAGTACCTTAAAATTGAGCACTTGAACAGAGTTGCGGCCGCTCAGGTGAAACACTACAGAGTCGTTTAGGAAACGTTAGGAACACACTGTAGCTGCACGCTGCAACTGTTTCGTCTTTTCCTGTTTGTGGTTTTGGTGTGTCTTTAACCTACCATTACAGGTTTCCATTGTTTGCAATGGCAACGTCAGTTCGCCAGCAAAGAAACCCCCCCCTGATCTAAAGCAGACAGCAGTGTGTGTTCCCATTCATCAGCGTGTGAAACTCAGCATCAAGCAGCTTCTTCGGCAGACATAGCACCGACTTCGCGCGGGTTTAACGCCAGCTTTCGGCAGACGTATATGTGCTTTTTTTTATCTTTCAGGTCTTGCTCTAACACTTCTTCCACAGATCAGGCTGAGGGGAAATGATCTGATCATTGTTGAAAGTGTGACAGACGGAGCTGCAGGGTCTGATGAAGCTGCTGTTAAATGCTTTTTGTTTGTTTTTAATTCACAGACTGTCGGAGGTGAAAATGTACGAAAAGAAATGTGCTTTTAAAGATGAGATCAGCCTCAATTTATCGCCTGAGCTTCAGCTAATATCAAACCTTCAGGGTCAGCTATTATTGGCGCGTGTGAAGAGCAGACTGTAGAGTGCACCGACACGGTTAACTCACAGCAGAGTTATTCTATTCCTGTGTGTTCATGTGCAGCATGTTCTGTCAAATCACCTGCAGCGAAACTACATTTAGAGCAACTGAAATAACAGTTTCTCACCAGAGTTATTACACACACTATTCAAAATACTTTGAAATAAGTTTTTGCTGTGTTTCATGTGGCACACGCTCCCCGTTCTCCTCCTGTTCTCGTCCCGTTCTCTCAGGTGGGTAAAGGAGGGTGGAGGAGGAGGAGGAGGAGCTCTCTCTTCTTCCACAGACCGAGCAGGCCTGACAGTTTTTAGATCGTCTGTGTCTTTGTCCTCAGCAGGTGTTTTGTGTTCTCGTGAGGATGGACGTCTGGTGGTTCTGTTTCTGTGTCGTTGTCTGTGGCTGGCCCAGACTTCCTCCACCTTTTTGTCCATTTTTGCCAGGCCTCCACACTCCTGTAGTCTTTTTTGATTCATTTTAGTATTATTTGTAAATAAACATTCACTTTCTTTTGCAAACTTGTTCTCTGTCATGGCGTCCAGTTTTAATATGATGCTGGTCACAACGTAGAGCCGACTGTTTGTTTTTATTGTGGCTGTAACACAAGTCCAACCATACATCATCCAGACATGGCCCAATGCCAGGTTAAAATGTTGGTGGTTAACATTTCTGCAAACCACAGAAATGTTCACATGTGTTAATATCATAGGCGAAGTACCATATTGACATTTCCACAAAACGTGTCATCACATGCACAGTACATGTTCATGACCTGACTGTCACATCTAGAGGAGGAGGAGACGGCGGTGGAGTTTCAAGCGAGAAGGCTCCCGAGCCGGTGATCACTGCTCGAGACCACTGCTCGCGTTTCAATTTGATCATTTTAAGGAGACTGACAGACATTTTACAGCCGTGTTTGTGGCGACCAAAACAGGTATTTTAAGCCAAAACATGATATTTTCCTATCAAAGTAGTTTTTAGTGCTGAAACCAGCCAAATCACCAGGATACAGTGTGAGCGGGTAAGGTTGATTTTTCTACCAGAAGCGGCATATCATGTACAAATTAAATGCTTATTAGCATCAGGACGTGGAGGGGACAGAAGTAGTGTTATTACAAGAGGGGCAACCACAGTTTGAGTCATTTCCAGACGGGCAACCAAAACTTTTTTTCAGACAAGGGCGGACCATC
The DNA here is from genome assembly GCA_900302685.1 of Spondyliosoma cantharus. Classification (NCBI taxonomy): domain Eukaryota; kingdom Metazoa; phylum Chordata; class Actinopteri; order Spariformes; family Sparidae; genus Spondyliosoma; species Spondyliosoma cantharus. Next base: position 81,638 of record OMLP01028709.1, on the reverse strand, counting down.
TTCAGTGTGTTTACTCACACAATCATCAGTTCAGCAGCCATCTTAGACAAATGAGAGAGGGAGACAGAGGTTTCTCTGCCACTGCGGTGGTCTGTAGAGAGACAGAGAGGGAGAGGGAGGCTCTGCTCGGCCTTTACAGAGAGGAAAGCGAGTAATTCCTTTTCCCATTTATAGGCATCACAGTAGCTCGTCCAAACAAGCGGGGGTCAGATACAAACGCTAACAGGCAGCAGTGCGCTCCGTCCTCTCAGCCCGATACTCTCTCCTCTCCATATTTCGCAGGAATGTTCACTCTGCACAGCTTTTGTTTATAAGTCTTGAATTTGCCTCCGTCCTCGGACGGCCGTCGCCGATGCACCGACAGATCGAGTGCAGCAGAAGTTCAAAAGTGTTCACAGTGTTTATACTTTTCTTTCCCCTTCCTCCAAACCAGACCGTGTGAAGGGTCACGGCGATGACTTTTAGGTTTATTTACTCATAAATCAGCGCTAATAATAACTCTGTAATAGAACTTCTTTCTTCTGTTTAAGCAAATGCTTAAAGGCTAAGTGTGGTGACCAAAACCAGCAACAACCTGCTGCTGGTAATGTCTGGTGTAGCTTAATTCTTCATATTTCCTCCAGTGTCAGTAATACTTGCTAAAAACTACAGTGCCTAATTATTTAAATGAAATGATTCATTTGTGACGTTTTTTTACTGAGCGATGAACAAACACGCTGGTTCTGTTCTTTTATTTGATATTTTGACAGTAAGAAAAATATTGATCAATCTGTCCAGAATTATATTTCTACAGCCAGCAGATGGAAAACTTAGCTTAGCATAAAGACTGGAAGCGTGACAGCCGGTCCGGCTCCGTCCAAGGTTTACAAAACCCACCTATCAGCACTTCTAAGGGCCGTCGTGACAGACGTTAACGGATCAGTGCTGGGAAAATGTAAAAGGAAAGCCCCTTTTAGCGCGGTTCCTTCCACAGCTTGTAACATCCACAGTTTCCCTTTTTGAATGACAGCTAAAGCTGTGGTATTTATGGTGAGTTCAGGTGCCGCTCTTCAGAAGAGACACTTGGCGATGTGAGGTGACGCAACAGTCAGCCATCGACAGTTTGGTGCGTCTGGGCCCTTCATCTCACTCGGGAAGGTCCCATTTTGCAGTTCATGTTAGTAATTCATTGTTTTGCGGTGGAGTACATGAGTGATGCGATGTAGCGTCCCGTCTCTCTCGGTTATCTATACGAGCCTGTGGATGATTTTATCGTGACTTGTTTGATGCTGCTGAAATGAGCAGCGCTTCTCTCCATTCTGCAAACAAAGAGCAACAGCGGCTCGCTTTAGAAATGGAGACCGCAAAGATAAATAAACAAACAACCGGCTTCCAGCACAACGCGGAAGTTTCACAGCGTCCCTTTAGCCGAAGGAAAAGTTTTTGAATGTTGAATGAAATCACATCATTTTTCTACTCCGACTCCGACACACTGCATTATGTTGCGCTAACAAGAACGTTATCGACAGAAACATCCTCTTCTCTCGATACCGAGTGTGACGTTCTGTGAGTTCTGACGCTGTGAACATGGAGACGGCGTGTATCTCCTCCTGCGATGTCCCTCCAGAGATGCACTCTCTTCAGACACACCCACAGAAATGTTGATAACAGCCTGAGAGTCAGAGTCAGGGAGGGAGAGAGGAAGTGGCCCATTAGAGGCAGTGGTTTGACTTGAAATTGTTTGTGCGTAAATGTTGGGGAATGTGCGTTTGTGTGACTCATTGTGTACGCGTGTTGGGAAGGTTAACGTTTCCCAGTGTGTGTGTGTGTGTGTGTGTGTGTGTCCCAGCAGCTCTGTTGTGATTGTGGACCCTTGACAAAAGGACCTTGATGCCGTTCCAGCGTTGTTTCACGCTGCGGTCCAGTCGTGCTGCTCCTCTCATCTCTTCCCCTAATCTGTAAAACACAATCTGACTGCTCTGTTCCTGCTCTGATTAGACTGCCTGGCTCCTTGTTGTGTGTTGCTGCCAGAGCCACAAAGTCGGCGCCGACGCATGATCACACTGGACGTTTTTTTTAAAAAAAAAATCTATTACGCGCAGTGCCTTCGTCTGTGGGGCCTGGCTTGTGTCATGCTGTGTTTGCTGACCATCAGGAAGACTATTATAGGATGCGTTGGACGAGCTGGGCTGCTGCTGCTCCAATGTTTACCTGCCTGCTTTTAAATTTAATCTCAATCGGGGATTTACTAAAGGGTCGTTTCACCCAAATAACCGCTATTTTCTCATTCGCAGCTCACCGTGTTTGTCCTCGCGAGTTGCGATTGTGTGTGCCTTCTAGAATAACACACAGAGCAGGACATTCTGTAACAAAAGATATATTATTTGACTGTCTCTTTTGCTCTTTTCATAAATGCTGCAGCCACTCGATTTACGCAGTCCAGTCACCGCGATAAAAATGTGGCATGTGGTATCTGCAGATACATAAAACTTCAACGTTTTTCACGATACGTGTCATATAATATTCCGAAAATATAGCGTATGACAAACGGATAGCGTACACTGTTCAACCGCTGGATCATGTTAACCGGATGTCAGAAACAATTTCCAGCTGTTTTTTGTGCCTAACTAGGTGATGATATTCTAAGACAACCATGATATTAGAAAACAAAATACTGATATTGCGTTAACGTTAACAGTTAACGCTGAGAAACATACAGTTTTAACGTATCTGTGGTTTTGCAGAAACGTGCTTTGCCAACATTTATCAGCGAGTGGTTGACTTTTTATAATCCCAATCCTCAACAACGTTAGAGAATAAAAATACTGTGCAAGAGAACTGACAAATATCACTCACGCAAGATAATAACAAGTCCATACAAAGAGAGCAAACGTACACGCTCAGAGCATACAGAAACCCACAATGCACCTCTGTGTCGTGCAAAGGGACATACTTCGGGAAAGACACGTTTCTGTTGAATTTTGAAAATGTCATTTTTCTGCACTGTCTGCACCACAAAGGAAATTCCATTAATCTCCACTTTATCAGCGCGGAGGCAGACATTTCACATAGAGGTATCAGCTGATACAAGCAAAACCACCAACATCACTTGCTTCTTGTGACATGAATGAAGATTTTCGGGGGATTTTTAGGGTAAAATCTGCCATTTATAGCACAGACAGGTGTTTAAAAGGCGAGACAGAAGAGGGGAGGCAGGAGAGGGAGGATGAAGCAGTCGTGTAGGTGGTTTTCAGTACAATTAAAATACTTTAATAAAACCATTTACTATTTAGAAATGAATCCTCCTTCTGATCTCACAATTTCATCAGTCAGAGCATCTAAAACAAGCAAGCAAAAAATAAACTGTCCGTGATGCCGTTCATAAAACCTCACCACAGAAAACAGAAGTGAGCACAGAAGCTCACGCTCCAGGCAACACACCCACAATTTACAGTAAATCAAATTTCATTTCTGAGTAAAAACAAGATGATGATGAAAACGCTACTTTCAAAGTGAAAGTGCACCTCCGCCTGTGGCAGTCGATCACAGAGAGCATTTACTCCACTCTGCCGGTGTGTTTCTGTTTCCTGAGAAGTAGAGCCCGAGTGTGTTTCTTTAAAACTGTTGATGTTCATTATCCTCCCTCTGAACACAGACACTCGGGAAGTCCTGCACAGGCCAAGTTGTTTCAACACACAAGCATCACTAATGGGTAAACCGTCGGTGCCAGTAACCTGCCACAGATGTTATGACATCTGTGTGTGTAATGTTCGCTGGAAAAGAGCTGGTTTCATGCAAAGCACGGTCTTCTGCCAGCGTATGAACTCATTGTCAAAGGCCAGTTTCTGGGAAATGTCTTGACTCTTCCAGCACACGGTGGGGCTAATTATGAAAGCGGATATGCAGTATACTGACTGAGGTGTTTTCTTTTCTCTCTTTGGTGATTTGTCAGGAAAATGTCCCGTTTCTGTGGTTTTATCGATGATGGACTGAAATTAAAAGGCAAGTTTATTTGAAGTAAAGATTTTTTCACGCCAGGAAACAGTCATCATAAAGATTCATTTAGAAAGCAAAGCCAAAGTCTGTGATTAAGAGTAAGTGTCAGAATAAGACACAGTAAACAAGCAGCCTTTACGGATCAGGAGGGCTTGAATGCTGATGTGTAAAAGTATGTTTCAAACAAAGGGAGCAGATCTGAACCAAGTTTTTTTTTATATATATTTTTTGGCCTTTTATCGGCTTTATTGACAGAAGAGCTGAAGATATGATAGGAAACAGGAGGAGAGAGAGGGGGGGTGACACGTGGCAAAGGACAAAGCCTCTGCACATGGGACGCCCGCTCTACCAACTGAGCTAAACGGCGCCCCCTGACTCAAGTTTTAAGCTGAGATGATGGTCTGGTGGGCCTGGATGTGGTGTGAGGGTATGAGGTTTATAATATCTTAAGGGGTACTGGAAGCCTAGAGAGAGAAGCTAGAATCAGAGGAACATGGTTCCTCTTCTGTCCACGTGGTCCTTTAGGCAAGTTCCTTCACGCTACCAGCCTACTTCAGTTATGAGTGGAGAAAACAGGAGAGACAAGAGAGTCAAACCGGCTTGGACGTCACCTGGGTCAACAAGGTCCATGTCAGGTGTTTTGGATCAAACATCCTACAGCAAGGGGGCACCAGAACCATAGGTCGGGGCGATATATCATCATCACCACAGAACAACCAGATGCGCTTAACAGGAGGGCAGCTGACCTGAGACTGAAGATCATGACCAAGCTGGAAACCTGGAACCTGAATGAAGCTAAGTGAAAGTCTGCTAGAGGATGTGAATGTCCTACCATACCTATTAAATCGATAACTGAAACCAAGAGCAATGCTTGGCTACAAAATGAACAACAGGCAAAAACAATGAGAAGTTAGCCAGAAAGGTGTTTCGAAGAAAAGGCTGCCTAAGAAATAGCTGTCCAGGAACCTGAGGGTGGAGACGATACTGGAAAAACCTCCCTCTGCATTACACGGGTCATTGCAGCCAGGATATGTAGTCACACGACTCAATACATGAACCAGGCTCATAAAGGGATTGGCAAAACGAGTACTACCAGTTTGACAGAGGAGTCACCTGAGATTGCAAGACCAGATGAACTGGATTGTCTACAAGCAATCTCGATGCCACACACACACTTGGAACCGTATAACTGTGAAAGACAAATCTAGAGGCCGTACCAAGAAGTCCCCCACTGCTGTTCTGCATAGGCCTGAATCCGTTTAGCCAGATGATCGCAGAGCAGTCAACACCTACACCCTGCCGGTCACCAGACACCACGACCGCATAATAAACTGGCCAAAGGAGGCGATAGAGGCCACTGATATCAATCAATCATTGTTCACTAAGTAAGTGAGGAGGCCGAGGACATGAGGTGGTCAAAGCCAATATCCTGATAGAGGCACTGATCATGGCAGCACAGGAACAGGCTGAGGCCGGGGTCTACCACACCAGGAAGGACTCCAGATGCAGGCTGTGCAAAGATGCCCCTGCAACAGCAGGTTGTGGGATGCAATCAAGCCTTTCTTGGCATTGAATTGGTCGACATTCCAGACGCCTGTCTGCCCTGCAGGCTACAGCTACATCAGCCTCCATGACCTCCATGTCAGGGGAGGACAGGCAGCACCTCACCAGCTGGATACATACTACGCAGCACTATAGCAGGTGATTCTCTCTTGCGTTACCCGTGTTCCCCCGGAGTCAGCATTTTCTCTGAAAAACATGCAGCACCTTTCTGCACCTCAGAGCAGTTTCATGTTTCTGATTAGACTCAGACAGCTATCGTTCCCTCGAGGGCTCATGGACCAGGTGACAGAAACCATATAACTATAATTATAAAAATACTCATCTGTTTATTCCTTACTATTTGATTTAATAGAACTTTCCTCTTCTTCTGTGTGTCTCCGCTTGACATTAAATGTTTTAGTGGTTATATCAGGTCAGCGCAGCTTTGATTTTAGGGCTTTTAAAATTCTGTTTCAAAGTATTTGAATATGAATACTCGTTAGGCCTGTAAAAAAAAAAAATACATGTGGTAGATGGTACATTGCAGACTGGTTGGAATGGTCCTCTCATTCAACATGTATTCACACCAGCGTTTAGAGGCAGAGCTGGACGTTTTCCTGGCAGGTGAAAGCACACAGGATGCAGTGTGATGTAATATGACCGCGGCACCATGCATGAGCTACCTGCATCACATTACCTCCACTGAGTGCCTACAGTTAAAGGAAACATGAAGTCATGCAGGAATCAGTTGAAATGGTACAACAAGACACCACACACACACACACACAGGGGACACAGAGGGCTGTTGACACCTCAGGTGTCTCCGGAGCAGAGGGTGGTGCTGATTTGTTTTGTTATTCGCGTGAGAGTCTGTATCACAGACAACAGCAGGAACACCGACAACACACAAAGGCACTCGGGGCAGCACAGCAACATTCAGTGCTGTGAAAATGTGATTTCACTTTCCTTCGTTACGGTGGAATAATTCAATCTGTCCTTTATTTCAAACAGGTATTTTACTTTCGCCATTACAGAAAATCTTGTTTAAAAATGCTCCTTTTGCAATGTCTGTTTTTATTCATATTAATTAAACACTTTGTATTCATTCTTTGTTTCCTTATTTTTGAAGTGGCATGTTTTTTCCAGCGTAAACGTTTTGATGAATGCTGAGATGTGATTTTGTCGCCATAAAAACCTTTTGAGTTCTGCATTTTGTCCGTGTAAACCAGATACCATAGCCTCCACGAAGTGCTGGAATGAACACATCCAGAATCCTAACTGCACACAACATGCAGTGTTATTGGTAGACATGTATGATACTGAACCCTTTCTTCATTTCCCGCCCCAAAATGCAGCTTTGCCAACTATTAAAATGTAAAGTCAAATTCAAAATGGTTGATTGTTAACCAACACCCCGAAAAATTCACATTTTTTAGGCCGACACTGAATTCCAAGATGTGAAAATTGTCCGTCTCCATTTCGTCCCCTCTCTGTCTCCAGATTGCATTCCAAAACATATGTGATAACCGTGGTGGAAGGCCCATCATGGATAATTGCAGAGCCTCCAGGAGAATGGGACGACCGCAGATGCAAACAGTCATGTGAAGCGTGGCGGTGGTGACAGTTGGTGGTTTGGTAGGTGGTGTCTGAGGCATTTCCTCCGTGAGGACGAACTCTAGTGGCAGCAAAGGTTTAAAATGCATGTGTTTGTTTACTTGTGTCCTTAAATGTCGTTGTAAGATGTATTTGAAAATCCTGCAATATTAGTCAATGAGTTGATGAGAAAATAGCTAGTGTACCGTAATCAGTGCCTTCAGCTGAAACATTGTTTTCCGAGGTGTGCTTTTGGGTCTTCACCTGGTGTGTCAGGGTCTGTGCCACAAACCAGTTGATACAGAGTGAACCTGGGCTGTCTGGGCATTTAGGGCACCTGGCTTTTGATAGGTAACTGCCCCTCTCCATGTAGATTTAGAAAATACCTATAATTATTCTTTTGCCTGGGAATATCAGCTCTTCTTTCACCACATGTATTTATTCTAACCTAACAGGTACACGAGGAATGTTACATTTACAACGCACTGAAGGGAACCTGTTTTTTATTGCTGATTGTATCTTGTATCTGTTATTACTGTGTTTAATCACTGTTACGTTAACAGTTAAGTTTATGGTCCTGCTGCCATAAACCCAATGATGCCGGCGCACGACTGAGATAAGGTGAAACAAACGTCGGTCCACTCAGTAACGAGACGACGACCTGTCCTGCTGCTGACACAGTAACCCTCCATTCACCCTCAACGAATGACAACGTTTATATGGAAATCCCATCTCCGCCAGTACTAGAAACCGAAGGCATTGCAGACATGCAAACACTCAAATGTTTTACATGATTAAAGCTGGGACCTGATGAATTACACACAGGTGCATTTTCCTATCCAAATTCAAGGACATTTGTGTGCTCTAAATGGAGCACGCTGGTCCAGGAGGTCAGTCAGAAATATGAGAGCAGGCATCATTTACAACGGCCTTCTTTCAGTGCTTCTCCCTGGTTAGTCAGGGTTACTTGATCTGACGGGATTAGTCATTAATGACAGGTTAGATTAAGGGCTTTGTGCGGGTTTTTCTTGTGTGCCGTGTTTGTCATATGAATAGAGTTCAATTTCATGGAAAGACGACTCGGTATTAAAACATAAGGCAGAAAGTCAGAGACTTGAGCAGGAACGAGTCAAATAGGAAGAACATCCTCTTTAATTAATGGAATATAAACATTATTTTCTTTGTTATATAAGATATATAAAGCACTTAGAATGATGTGTATGAAATGTGCTATATAAAAAAAACTTGCCTTTCCTTAACTAGCTTTATTACACATAGAATTTACTATTTAGGGTTTTGTCGTCATGTTTAGAAGGAGACTCATATTATGCTCATTTTCAGGATTTCACTCGGTCTAAAATGCTCCGTTTTAGCTCCTGTCTCTTTAAAG
>OMLP01028709.1:30365-56652 GCA_900302685.1 Spondyliosoma cantharus | reverse complement strand
AACATTAATTTTAACTTTGGATTATTGTTATATAACTAGATATTGAGGGATTTTGGACTGACACTTGAGTTTGATGTGAAGGTCACAAGGTTAGGTTATGGGCGGCTCTAGATTTAATAATGAATTCCGTTAAATTCAGAGGAAACATGCCTCGTGAGAATAAAGATTTATCAGCCGTTTGTTGGGAGGCTCGTGGTTCTGTCTCTCCTGTCTGCTCGCCGTTTGTCAGGGATGACAGTTTGGTTGATGAGGCAGCATGCAGTGCTTGGGCAACAGGATGTGACTGCTGAGAGTTAGGCAAAACACACAAGGACACAGCACAGTCACAGAGGAACTAGTTTTACACCCAGCAATGTCACAAGCACAGGTTGTCTTTGAAACTTTGCAATCAAATAACGGACACTTTTTAAAGTTTTCTTTACAGTGAAATTACTGATGTAGCACGAGTAGAAATCAAGGTTGAACATGTACAGAAATAAGCTATTGATGCTTGCGCCAGAAAGTAGGACACGCCAGTTCCACTTAGGTTGCAACCTTGTCTGCACCATTGTCTGGGCTCTTCCCCTCTCTGTCCAGTACACTCTTCCTGCCCTCAGTCCCTAAGGATGTGCAACATACTTATCTGTTTACAGTTCATAATCCAGATGTGATCACAGATATACAGGTTTTCTGATGTTTGGGAACCATTAGGAAACGCCTTAGCTTCCGAATATTGAAAGGCTATCTGAGATCCCAGTGTCACTTTGTCTGACTTATTGTGACTGTCTCCTGTACTTAATTTACCTTCTTTATGCACAGGAAAATCATAATTTGCTCATCTTGATATGATTTTAATTTTAGTGGAGTGGCAGCAACACAATGGGGTAGACACAAGCTGTTCAACATATAGACACTTCAGTATCCTGTTTTGAAATGTGGTCATGTGTGCAGCACATTGTGTCGTGTCAGAAGAAGGGAAGTGTAATGGGTGGGTGTGTCTCGCTCAGTGTGATGGAGTGAAAATACATTATTATCTGGAAAAGGGCAGATTTTCAACAATAGCTGACAAAGCTTCAGGTGTTACTCACTTGTTTGGATATTTACTGAACTGGTTTCAGAACAGAATTATTTTAAGCAACTGGGAAATGAACTGGGGAGTTGTCCAAATGCTCCATCCCTTCAAAAGCTTAATGAGACTGTTGCCTCCCTCAGTCCATTAGCGTTAGTTGCATTATCACCATAAACATGAGCACTGCTCTCTGTTTGATTTTTTTCAGCACTTCTGCTTTGTTTTGTTTTCTCAAGATGTACTCAGTATTACACAGAGACTGTATTTCTCTGGTAGTCTCTTTGCCTTCCTGTAATAACTGCTGTCATTAGTTGCCATTTTCCAACCGCTGCCACCACAGCTGCAGTGAGGCTTTCTGTCAGTCTGTCTTTAATGGATGAAATTAATGACTGCGGAAAAATCAGCAAAAGTAAAGCCAAAAATCTCTATTTTATAGATTTTGATAGATGTGCTTTATCATACCGAACAGCACACAGAAAGGCTGCATAGACCTTTACATTACAACTATGACACCCCAAGATCGGATTGCCTTTTTACCACAATTGTCCTTGTTTTCAAATTGATTGCCTTTTTGATATTATTTTGGGGGGGAAAGGATGATTAGTTGACACCAGAATCTGCAGTTCCCCTCAGCTCTACGGACGGTCTGTTTAAGCACTATAGTATATAGTTTTCCACACTAAATTTAAACTTCTATGTCACTGAATGTTTATTATAATACCCCAGTAATATTTTGGACCTGTATATATTAATATTAATATATTAATATTAATTCCTGATAGTACAGCTCCTGATGAAAGTGAGAGTTATACATTATTCTAAGCAGCTTTTTATATCTCCTATCATGTCTCATACAGGCTGGTTGTACATTTATAAACTGATTTATAGGGTTTCTTCTCAATAATGCAACTGCTAGCATCAATGTAATGCTGCTTTTCTAATACCATAAATGGTAATCCTGACAATTTTTTGTATAATGCTCAAGTTATGATCTTTGAAACTACTTTTACTACATAATCATGACATTATACAGTACATTATTTCTGCAGCCTGAGATATCTACACGCTGTCTTTGCTCATCATGTCACACTGTGAGTCATGTGACAGAAATACACTTGGCATGTTTGTGTAATGCATTAGCTGAGCATTGACATGAACAGACACACACACACGTGTGTGTACACACAGCTTTACATTTAGATTACGTTGAGTGTGAGTGAACGAGTCACGCCAGAGAGAGAGCTGACCTTTAGCTTGCAGAGTGAGAGTGACAAGTATTTGTTGATAATTAGAAATTCCTTTCTATTTTAAAGCTTGTGCGAGTGTGTCGTAGGATGGAAGGTTTTTCTTTTTTGCACCATCGTTTTGTCATTTTTTCTTTTAAAGACCTGTGTTTATTTGGAAGACTGAGAGAGAAGGACACATGTTCAAACTCTCCTGTTATGTTCAGGAATCTCTCACGTGCTGAAGGCTGAGCCCGACACAATCAGCTGTAGGCACACTGAGTCATCGCAAAGCAGGCCTCCACAATCAATCAATGCCCTGTCAAAGCAACTGAATATTAAGGTTTCAAAGAGATCCATTATCCAGAAAAAAGAGACAATTATGTACATTTTTTTAAAAACTCATCAAATAAATTATGCCCCTGTTAAAAGATGCAGTGGATCCTCATACATTACATGTTCAGACGGACCCTCTTGTGCTTTTATCTTGCGATTTGCTGACTAATAATGAGCACTAAAACGACAGAACCAGTTTCAGAAGCCAAAGATGTAATCGCTCATGCCCACGTGTCTGTTATAGCTGATGTGCAACCTTTAGCCCTTTGTGAATACTTGTGTTGACTGTCGATATTTAGTGGGCAGACTCCAGCTCTCTTCACTCCAGCCCTCAGGCTATTTATGGCGCTCTCTCTTTGCACGATGTCGCTATTAGGCCCACGTTCCCTCATGCCGTAACATCCTCTTGTATTCTTCTGACCCGGCCAAGTGGTGCTCAGAAATATCTCTTTGGTAGTTGTAATCTAGACAGGCGTAGGTTGGAGGACTGTCTGCAACACATTACAACACAGGGAAAGGGAAAGTTTATTTTTATAGCATAATTTTGTTAGATTGTCATATGACATGAGCGTTGTCTATTCCTGGTTTTAATGGCTGCAGTACAGTAAATCATTTTCTGAACTTACCAGACTGCTCTACTTGTTCTAATACTTTCCTTTACATACCTAGTCATTATATGGACGTCACAGAATGTTATTTATCAGTTGTGTTCATACTTTGTGAAAGTACCTTGTGAAGAGATTTTGTTTATCGTTTAAGACAGTTGATTTCCAGCCCTAACTCAGAGTCTGTTCAAAGTCCTTTACATAATCCATTTAAGGCATGAAATTAGACCTATAGCAATTAAAGCAATATTATGTAGAATTTAATAATTTGTGTGTGATTTGGTGCCCACCACCACACCAATTGCGTAACAATTTGTCAGATGTATGTAGCATTACATGCTGACTACAAACAGAACGCTGCAAAACAAAACAATGCTATGTCTTGAGGTGAATATTCCTGCTCAGGAATGCTTGCTATGCGGTAGTTAAAGTCAGCTCAAGCGTTGCACACAACTTGGAACAGACGGCACGCCAAGCTAACGTAACCTGAGCCAGAGAGAGCAATACCTGGCCGGACCATGCTACCAGATAAGCCTCTGCTGAAATGGTCTGACCGGGCTTTTGAACAGAACTAGCGAGTTGACAGCTTTACTAACAGCCAGACATCAGTGACAAATCGCAAGACATACGGTATAACTTAGCAAGCCAGCTAATATTATTGACTATTCGACAGCACCAAGTACAGCCTTTTATTTCAAGAAGCTGTCGCCACAGAGCCTCTAGCTCCCTCACTCTGCCTTTTTCTCTTCTTAGTTTCCTCCACCAGCGACCTCTTCAATCTCTTCCCCTCTGTCATGAACTGTGTAGAGGCTGTTGATCCTGGTTCTGTTCCCAAGCTCCAATTCTGGTGCCCACTTTTAGCCTCAGACCTGAAAACCTCCTGTGATAGTGGTGTAAACTCAAACACTCCCCCAGGCGAGTTGGCTGACAGGGCTAACACGTAGCTACACTATGCAGCAGCTACACGTTGCTTTCAGGAAACTCTGAGCATCAGAGTGTCGAGGCAGAGCAGAGGGAAACCCAGGACATTTTCTACATAGAATATGATCCAGTTTCACTAAAATCAGTGATAGTTGATGCTGTTTGTGTTGCACTGCTGTAAAACATTGTGCACTATGCTCCTACCTCTTCACTGAAGTCACGTAGTGCAGAAACATGGCAATTTTAAGATTGAATAGTTACACAATGTTGCTTTAAAAGGTTACAACAAATTTGACTTCTAGATACACAATAGTAAACAGAAAGTGAAACACCTTATTAGGCTGATATACTGATGATCATTGATGAAAGATATTAATAATGATTCTTTTATTTGTACAAAAAAATATATATTTAATAATAATAATATATATTTAGGCCACTTGTAGGACATTCATGTTGAAGGTATTTGGAGCAGATGCATTTTTAGCATGGCTGAGAGCGTGACATCTAACTCCACTGGGGAATTTAAGAAGTAGAACATGAGAGAACCGTTTTGTGTCAGATAGCTGGCAGGGAACGGGAACCCGTTAAATTCAGAGCCAGATCTTAAATCTCAACCCTGGTTAAGACTTTCTGTCTCGTGTAAGCGCCCACACATAAATGCTTAAACCAGAAAGCCACAAACATTTTGCCTTCAAAAGCACGCAACTGAAATGACTCCTAGATCGTTGCTTGTGCTTCCCTGATTAGTCAGACCTCTGTCAGTGCGATGTGCCCTCATTGGTAGACACACTCCTTATCTGCTATCACACGCTCACAGCACTCAGGAATACGAGTCTGTGTTGGCTTCACTTGCTCTCTTCTGGTGACCTCTTTTGCACTCATAACTTTAGGACTTCAGGGTGGATTAATGCTGCACCGACTGCGTGTTTACTCAAGAGCTCACCATAAACGCCACACACTCGGCTCTCAAATATTAACAGGTTAGTGAAGATGATACACCACCGTACTTTTTGAGTCTCTTTCCACGGTTTGTCCCGACAGAAATGCAGGTTTGTACTGATCGGTTCAGCTCGGCTCGTTTCATTCTCAGCTGCAAACAGAAATGGCAGTTGGCGTGACTGTGAACCTGAATATAATTTCCAGTTGTGCTGTATTTGTTTACCTGCAGCCGTGGCAGTGAAAGAAGCCAGAAATGATTAGAGATGTCAGGAAACCTCACACGCCTTGAACATATCTTTTTAATTCTTCGTGGCAGGCTGTGATGTGTGAGTTTGAGTGAATCAATTTGGGATCTCTGGGCTCCCAGAGAGTTGGATTACGCTGGGCGAGCTGCATGGAGACATTTTATGTTTTTTTATTTTTTTTATTTAGCCTCTTCAAACACCAACATTAAGTGGTGTATATAAAAGAAAGTGTAGAAAAGATGCCTGTGACATTTAATTCTGATTTACAGTTAGAAATATAAGCAAGGAGTTAAAGCTGGAGTCTCTGAGCAAGTCAAACAGTCTGAGTCTGAGGAATACTTTCCCTCTGTAAAGAAAGAAGCACAAACAGAGAAGAGAGTACACAGGTCATATTTACATTAGAGTCACTGAGTGCATGTTGAATCTATAGACACATTCCTTTTCGTTGATTAACTCTTCTGCTCATATAGAACATTTTTGGGTGTTGGATAATCTCTCGCTGAGTTTTTCAGGCAGTTTGTACATTAACAGCTCACAGTGAAAGGTGATCCATCCTCATTACCTGCTGACCTCTACTATCTCACCAGGCACACTAGTTCTTTAATGATTAACAAAATCCAGGCTGGCGTATAAGCAGAGCTTTTTACATCAAGCTAAACAGTTACAGTTGTTTTTTTTAGTTTTTTGTTTTTAAATCACTGTGTTGCCAGCGTTCTATCCGCTAAGACGTTATACCATTATTTTTCAGAACCAGGTTGTTTCAAAGTCCTGTTGGTGTCATTGATCATGACTGTTTTACATTCTGTTGGCAGCACTCGGCAGCATTGCAAACATACAAAAGGATATTTATACTTGGTTTGCCATCAGGCTTAAGTACTTGCGTTACACAGTTGTGTACCAGCATGGTGCGTACCTAGCTAATGTTTTTGTTACCTTGTGTATTTGGCCTCTACACTGTTCACACTCGGCATAAAAGTGCATCTTGTTTTGATTTGATTGCAAGTAGGCAGTTTAGAAAAACATTTGGCTTTACAAACCAAAACGCGGTTTCCAAGTCTTTGCCTGAAGAACAGAGGAGCCCCCTGTGTGGCAGTGTGACGACGTGGAAAAGAAAAATGAAAATTGCTTTTGCAGAAGACCAGTTGAATGTCTGACATGCAAACGACTCCAACGTGAATGTACACAATCTAGATATATCTGAATACAATACAAGGGAACTAGGTAAATTAACTTTAATGTATTTTAGTACAATCTGGAGGAACTTGTGCTTTGCATTTTCATTTTCTGCTACTTTACATGTTCACTCAACACGATTTTGTGCTTTTTACTCCACTTAATATGTTTGAGATTTTACAGTGTACTTTCATTTTGATTCTCAACTGTCCTTGTCAATCTGTCCTTTTTAAAACTTTTTAGCTTGTTGAATTAAAACTTAATGGTCTACTTTAATTGGCAATTCTGAAGTAATCGCATCCTGACTTTTAAAAGTAAAGTCAACTTTTAAATTGGATGTGTAGTGTGTTTTTAAATTAATTTGATTTATTGGAAATGGCAATTTAAAGCTGAAATAATTCTAAAAGTAATTCTAAAATAACAATTCCAATAATCATACAAATGTGTACATGTAAATATATATAAATACTTGTACTTTTGATTTGATATCAGATAAGACTTTTACTAATCATAAGGCATTGGTGACCTTTACTTTCACCATAGTTTTATTTTAACACAATATCTTTACTTTAAGTATTATATTACATTAGATTACTTTTTGGTACTTTTGACAACTCTGGGTTTAAACAGGATCTTGCACACTTCCCAGTAATACGGCCGTTCTTCGGGGTATGATTCACAGAAAATGGCAGACAACCGTGATGCCAGAACAAATGTTGAGATCTCTCAATTCTCTGATGGATCTGAAGCACGGCAGACGTGCATGCAGCAGCATGTCTACATGAGTAAGAGAAGCTCGAGCACAAAATTCTCTAAGCCTGGGGAGGGAAAATGACATGGGCCAGTACAAATCTATGTAAACTAATGACAATCCCTGAAAACAACAGTTAGAGCAGACTCTGGGATCTGTGGTGAGAAGGACATAGTATGTGACTCTGTCTGGGTGTAAAGGTAAACGCAGCAGCTCCTCATGTTTTTCCACTTCTGCCTGTCAGCTCCATGCATGTCAGCAAGCAGGCTACAGTCTAGTTTCTGCAATCATTTGATTTGTTTGATATAATGTAAATAAGAAACCTGTTTTTCTACACTCGTCATAGAATACAAGAATAGAATAGTGTAACTCTTTATTTTAGTACGTTTGCAATTCTTATGTCTGCTTGCTTCTTTCCAGACTGTTGTGAAGTCGTGTGTTTGGAGGTGGATAACTAACCAGGATGAAATGTAGAGGAATGCAATGCTTAAGTCATGTAACGGCTCAAACTCAGATTAGAAACTGAAACTGACACTTAGCTTTTAGTTTTATGTTGTAACTCTATCATCAGACCGAGCCTATCCAGACCTGCCACGCAAACTATCTACAGCATGCGTTCCTCAAACTTAAAGAAGATGATGTTTTTGTGTTTTTTATGTCTGGTGATAGCCGTGGCTGGAGGCTTTATGTTTTCAGGTTGCCTGTCCATAACTACATCTTTTTATGTGATATCTCGGGAAAACCTTGAAGAAATTTCTTCAAATTTGGCACAAATGTTCACTTGGACTCGAGGATGAACTGATTATGTTTTGGTGGTCAGAGGTCGATGTCTCTGTGACCTCACAAACCCATTTTTGCCCGTAATTCAGTGTAGTCAGCAAACGTCTTGTTTTGTCAGGGAAAGAGTCAAAATACTCAATTTACTATCACGTATGACAAAGAAAAGCACAAAATCCTCACATTTGATAAGCTGGAACCAGCTATCAAAATCGGTGTAGATGCATTTTATGTCTACTAACTAAGCATTGCAGCTCTACAGTATGTACGGTACATGTTAAGTGCTGCACAGTTATGTCTCTCTAACAGACTTGAAGCTCAGCTGTGGGAGTGCGCTGACACCACATGTTAACCGCATTGCCAGATCATATCTGGTACCATCGATCGATGACCTGAAAATAGAGACGATCACCTACAAACACAAAATTAGTTGTTCACTTGCATTTCCTTTTTGTTCCTCAGAGAGGACATTTCTCTCCTTTGTTCGTATTTGTTAGCTTTGTTAGCACAAAGAAGCTACAAACTGTTTTTGGAGCTCCCTGTGATATTCGTCAAGTCATATTCTTCAGGTGAAACCGATCCTCACAGCTGCTGACACACTGTTTTTCTTCCTATATTTGCAGGGTCAACCCTCACACGCTACCCTCCCTCTCACTTTCTTCCCCTCCGGATTCCTCTCTGCCCATTGGCTGCTGTTCCACAGAAGGGGGAGCTAACTATGGGGTAAGAGAACTGAGAGGAAACATCAAGACGACTCAAGCTAAGGAGGCCCTCGGACCTGCACAGGTAAGATCGTACAATGTGTTCTAACATCTTACATGCAGCATTTGATGAGATGATACATAAAGGTCATGTTACATTTGTCATAGGTCATATTCACCTTTTAGTCTGCAATGGTTTTTAGAATTATTGTGTCTTTTAAAAGTGGTGAATTTTTGATTGCATGTCTGTTCAAGGAAATGTCTAAATCTCACTAAATTTCCGCTTGTATGAACAAACACCTGACTCCACAATGAGGTATTCAGTTTTCTCCGCACACTGAAACTCATTTAGACCTGATTGAACTCACTGACACACACTCGCATACACACAACCTTGCAATACCTGCTATTACCATTGTTTTCTGTTGTCTCAAACCCATCCCCCTCCCACACAGGTGAGACTCCTCACCTCACTGAACCTTTTATCAGATGGAAACCACAGTGGTCAAACACAGCTTGGCATTGTCCAGTAGATTACTGCCAGATGTAATCTTTGTGCCACAAAGCTGCCGTCTGTGCTGATCAATGAAACTGAAAACGGCATCAAAGTCCATCTGGCACGCTATTGTTGCCAGGATCTAACCTGCTCTGTCCTTCGCAGCATGACAAAAACATATTTTGTCATGCTTAAAAGGCCAACAGGTAGCTACAAATACTGCCGAGTTAAAATGATTATTAACTCTTTTGTTAAATTTTGGATAATGTGCAAAATGTTAACCCTAACGTGTCTCCAGATTCATTTAAGATCAGTTTGTCGTTTTTAAAAAGATACCAGAATCACGGTTTCATTTCAATTCGAGGCTGTTTTTAGCAAAATGTTTAGGACGGACGCTTGTGGTGCAAAGACAGAGCCTTAACAAAAACAAGGAGAATATAGAAACATTACCAAAATGCACCCTTTTTTAAACTCACAGCATCCTGTTTTCATGTTGATACCAGTCATGAATTAGTTTGTCACTGCATGAGAAAATGCACACATGGCGTCAGAGAGTCTGAAAAGTATCAACAGCGCGAGTCTCGTGGTCAGTTGGCAGCCATGTTCAATCACGTTGACTCGTGATAACAACTGAAACTCCTCAAAGAAAGAAAGAGGAAAATTGGTCTAATTAGCTCCTCAGTGATTAGTCTCCTTGGCTTCTAATTTTGTGTCTAGTTATCATTACAGATTGTCAATATTTTTAGGAATATGTTCACAGGGACAGGGGCAATATGTGAGAATTTAAGTTGAAAACATTCAGAAATTAACTATAATGGTCAACAGAATGTGAATAAACAGCAGTTTTGACATAAAATGTATTGTGTTGTACAGACGTATACTAAAGTTAGCATGCTAACCAGCTAGCCCTAGCCCATCCCTGTCCAAAGCTCCAGTATTAGCAGTGTACACACGAACACACCCCAGCAGCTCCCAGTTTGAACCGCTAGCTGCATGGCTAACCGAGCTAATGAGATAAGGCAGCTACTGCTAGCAGCACTCTTGTGATATGCTGCCACCTGCCTGTTTTGAATATGAAGTCAACAGGTGCCTGACTTATAGCTTGTAGCTTCTATCAGAATTCAGACACAGGGTTCCAATGTCTGTGACCATGTGTCCTCGCTAAACCACAATACCAGCAGGAAGTTTCATGTTTTCAGTGTAAAAACAGTCCTCGCTCCCTGAGCATCCTAATCCGTCCTCTCACACGTATTACTTTTCTTTTTTTTTCCTTTGTTTGTGCTACAAATCAGAGCACAAACAATGTGGACTGCTTGGGGAACTTCCTTCCTGTGTTTACTGATCAGTCATGTACGGTGAAAACCTTAACTGCCAGGCTCAAAGTTGCAAGTAACAATTGCGCGTAGTGTGACCAAGGCATGAAACATCCTGGCCCTTGGACAAATGTACTTGTACACCCCTGATTTGCGCAGTCAACATCAACCTTTTATGACTGATCACTAAAGTGTCACACAAGAAGTCAAGAGGAAGCTGCTGATTTATAATTGAATTAAAATTAAGTTAAACTAATTCACCTTTAATGGAGGATGTTGCTTATGATTGAATTGTTTACAACATTAGTATTTAATATGATTTGATCACTGAGCTGTGAGCCGTGTGGATTTAAAGTGAAAGAAATCATAGATGCTTTGCAACAAGAGACACTGTAGATTTGTGGCCGTACTGCATCCACTATGACCAGAGTCACTGTTTTGATCACCTGCAACTTCACTTGACAAAGCTAAAGGACTTGAGACTCGACTTGGATTTGGAAGTTAAAGACTTGAATTACTTGTCAGCGTTCATTTTATATTTCAGTTCAGCTTTTTAGTTTTCTTCTAGTCTGACTGTCAATATTTCAGTGTTTAAAATTGATGCAGCTTTTATAAAGTTACTTGTGTTTTCTGTGATGGCCCTTATTCTACTCAAATGTCCTGTTTCAGTGAAAGGCCAACGAAAAACACAAAACAAGCATTGTGTATGTGTGTACGGGGCCTCAGTATTTGCAATTTAGTCGCACTGCCTCCAAAAAAGTTTGCAAAATGCAACTAAATGGTCGTAGACGGGAGCCCTGACTAGTTGCTTCCTATTTCCTCCAACTGTCTGAGTTATCATGCATTACCATCTACATATCAAACAGTTATTCTCCATGAAAAGTCAGCCAAAGATGTTCCTCTGAGCAGATGTACCACGCTCTCCCTCCTCTATTGTTTTGCAGTTTACGAGCATGTTTACTGCTCTTCAGTAAAAACATGCTGTGCTCTCTGTGCGTGCTGCATCTTCATCTATTTTTATGTACTGTATATTCATAACAGCGTGAAAGAAGAATGAACCACAGCAGCAACAAAACTGAAAGATGGCGTTTGCATTTGAATATAGAGGTGGGGGAAACCCTACAGGTGTGCTCAGGTGCATTTGTGCTCAGCTCGGCATTGCTGATGGTTAATTAGACGCCCGGAAGCTGAGGTCTGAAGTCAACATGTTGTTTAGCTTCCTTCTTTAGATTCCTCCCCTTCCCCCACCCACTCATTTCCCAGAAGTCTCCTTGTTTTGTATGGCGATGGCAGAGGACAGGAAAGCTCAATTATCCCTGAGAAAAAGAGGGAGAAAGGAGGAGCTCTGAAGAGAAAAGTCTATGTCTGTGCTTGTCCTTGTTAGTAATATAACACTTATATTCCTTCAGGATTATGTTACATGATCCTGTGGGGGATGTGGCCCGCCTTTCTCTCCCCTTTTCACGTGAGCAAAATGTAAAAAAGAAAGGTTGGAGGTGGAAAGAGAGCAAGGACAGAAGAAGATAGGCAGAGGGGGTGAGGAAGGGATCGAGGATAGGAAAGGAAAGGAGAGCAAACGGGGTGCAACAGTGCAGAGTTGTTGCTAGGAGGCCGGGAGAGCAACATGATACAGAGGCAGGAAGGATACAGGCAGCGGTGGAGAGGAAGACAAACCCGCTGAAGCATGAGTCGGTTATCCATTTTAACTTGTCAGGGAGAGATAGCTCACCTTTTAAAAGTGTTCAAGTTTACACTCAGAATCAGCTTTACTGAATCCGACTCCAATTTAAATTCCTGTGTGAGCTTAGCAGAAATAGACGCGCATCCAGAAATAAGACAAAAACTCAACAGTAATATTAAAGGTAAAGGTTAATAATAATGGTAGTGCAAGAGCGTGTGCGGAGAAAGTAGGTCCACATACAGAACAAATCACCCATGGCCTCCAGTGGATTGTTCGCTGTGTGTATGAGATGGGAGAGCTTCAAGCATGTCACAAAAACAAACATGTGAATGTGCCGGAGAGTGCAGCAGAGCAAAAACTTTAAACACACGATGCTAAACAATACAAAGAGGAAGTTTGATGGTGTTGGACGTAGTGTGAGAAATTGTTGTCTTCTTTGCTAAACTTCTGATGAAATCTGTCTGATATGAATCCGGTGGAAATGTGAGGTAAACAAGGTAACGTTCAAATGCCATGTTGCTTGGTGACATTCGCTGACTTCCTCACTCTCTGATAAGTTATCTGATCTTATCTGTTTCTTCAGAACTCAGAGGAGGCGTCTTAACATTTTGTAAAAGCTAATTTATTGACCTTTCTGATTACTTTTCAGTCTCTGAATGTGTTGTGTTGTTTGTCACACAACATCTATAGTTCTATCACGTTTTGTTGCTGTTCTTCTTTCAGTTTGCTTCATGATAGAAATCATAATCGGGGATTTCCAATTTCGGAATGACAGGTTGATCCCACCTCCACGACTCCACTCCACATTTGCTGATTATTCAGTTATGCACAGATAATAAATTGGCCGGATGCATTTTCTTATTTTTTGATGCATTATGACAAAACCATTCATCTTTCACAGTCCCCAGAGCATTGAAGCGTAGTGTTTTTTTCCTTCCCGTGTTTAAGTGAAATATCTCGATGGATGGATTGCCATGAAATTGTGTCTCCTTCGGGATGAACTGTGCGAACTTTGATGCTTCCTTCAGTTTTCATTTTGCGCCATCAGTACGACATCGCTATCAGCTTCACGTTAAGTGCTAATTAGCTCATGCAAGCGTGGCAACATTTACCAAAACACATGCCACGCTCAGATGGCTAACATGCTAACATTTAATGCTGCTAAACATAAGTTGGTATTACAATTGTGAGTTTGTTCGCATCCTGTGTTGCAGAGCTGCTGGCATGTCTGTAGTCACTTTTTTTTCCTAAAAGACTTCTAGTAAAAGTATAAAAACACACACTGTCCCCAAATTACCATAATATCTCCCAGATGCTGAGACTTTTGGCTTTCAGAGCTCACCCTCTGGCCTGTTGGCTCAGTTTCAGAGCAAAAGCTGCACGCTCAATTCCATTTATGTTATCATCTATTCATCGGGTTTGCTTTATTCGTTTCAAAGGACGCGTCCTGGTAGCCTCAGGGTGTAAGACAATGACCATGTAGTCGCCAGTTGGCTGTGGATCCTTATTTATGTCATCCCTCCTCTCTCTCTTCCCGTTTCCTGTTGCATATATACTGCCTGCTATCTAAATAAAGGAAAAACATGCCCAAAAAGTTTTTTTCTGCTCAAAGTACCACAAGGATGTCAATCAACAGCTCATCAATGATTTAATTAAAACCGTACTGTGGTTCGAGCAGAGTGGATGTGGCTGCCCCGCTTGGCAAGCACCAAAAGGAGGAAATAACAGGGATTGAGAGGCCCAGAAAGAGCGTGGAAGACACATTCAATGCAGACATTTTTAGTAAGAAGAAAAAGAAAGTGAGACATGGTAAAGAGGATGTTATCAGCAAGGATGTGTGAGGCTGCCAAAGCAGAAACCTGAGGCACACTCAAACTTCCTGAAAGGCTGTATTGTCTGTTCGAACCCTCTACTCCCATGCTGTGCTCATTTCTTTTCCTTTTCTTTTTTTGGTTAATTGACGCCAGCTAAACAGAACCAAATCCAAACTAACCATCAGTAATCTAATAACTTGGCCTCTGACATTATAATTATATCACATCTTCAGCAAACAAAAGACACGTAGCAGTTTGCTGCAGTTAAAGCGCGACTGACTAATCTAATGAGGCCTAACGAAGCATGCTATCTTTTTTTAATTTTTTTATTAAAGGATAATCTCACAGCCTGACCCCATGTGAACCGTTTTATGGTGGATAATTGTGTAACAGTTATATTGTATTTAGTTTGGACTGAAGCCTGAACTCCCAGTTTACATTTGCATGCAGCTTATTGAATGTGATAACTGCCAGGACACACACACACACACACACACACACACACACACAACCTGCCTCGGTAACCTGAATAACATCTGTTGGTTGTTGATTTGCAGTTTTCAGAATGATTATCTGTCTTGTGTGAAGACTGATTTCAAGGGATAACAGGGCAGCAAATGGAAAACAATCTGTGATGTTGTTTTGTGATTAACAGGTTTAAGCCTTCCTGCTTAGCACCAACCGTCTGAAGCAGGATTTTACACATAATAGCTCTAGTTCTGAGCAACATCTGAGGGCTAACCGTTGATCTCACTTCCTGCGATGCAGTTTGTTAGCTGACATTGACCTCTGATCCTACAGCAAACAGAAATACAGCAATCACAGAGTCATAACAACTGAGTCCTGTGTGGGGATGCTAATTTTAAAAATGTATTTTTAATTGAGAGTCGGATTATCGAAAGATTAAGATTATCGATTAAGAGCATAAGAAATATGTGGGACGTTTTTCCATTAGAGGACTGTTTTAACCACTGGAGGTACTTAAAGGAGCCATATGTAACTTTGGAGAAGAAATTCCAACTCAGTATTTTAATATTTACAATATAAGGGAATAAACAAGCTGTTCTCAGAGGAAGATAAGGTCCCTAGAACACTGTTTGAAGCTAGAAAGATGGCAGGGTCTGCCAAATATAAACAAGTAAAAAAAATGGTGTTTGGTGTCCATAGTGAAAATCTTTAGTTTGCTGTCCTGTGGATGTTTCAGAACATCAGAAGCAGTTGTAGTTGGTCCTCGGTCACGATAACCCCGCCCCCAGCCCCTGACTTAAGTAGTTCTTTGTTCTGTGTTGGTGTAATAAGGTTCAAGTGGAAATGCGATTTAGATTTGTAGAGTTTTCATTTGTTCAGAAGATTCCTCCAGCAGCTGTAAATAAAATGCTAAAAAAACAAAAAAACAACTTCATGTGACTTTGTGTCACAGTCGTCTTGTGGTTGATATTTATCGCTTCTACTCATTTTCACCAGTTTCTTCTTTTAAAGAAATAGAAGTGGTAGAAGTAGACAACCTCACCATTGTGCTGACAAAAAACAGAGATTGCGATCTTGTTTTTTTCTGAAATGGAAAGCACATGAGCATTACCATGAAAAATCAATCGATTTTTTTCCTCCGTGGCTGCTTATCGAGACTGACCAAGCTTTTAAAAGGCGCCGTTGCATTGAAGATGTATTGCAAACATGTTTACTACAGTAGGAATCCATCAATGAGACTGACTTATTGGAATGCTTTATTTGTTATTGTATTTATTTGCAGACCAATTTGGTTCAAAGTTACAGAGGGATCAAAGTGACAGTCTGTTAATGCTGGAATCAGATGCACATGAAAAGATAGTTATTTATGTTGACTTATGAGTGGAAAATCCCTGCAACTCTCCTGACAGAACAGAGGAAAGAAGCCGTGGTGGGAAGTCCTGATGTCCCTTTAGAAACGAGAAGTTAGATATTGAATGCAACTAGTGAAAAAAAAAGGTGTTTACTTGTCTCTAACATTCTTATTTCTTTTCTTTAGTTTCTGCTCCGGTGGTGACCGGTGCAGGACACTGTCATGGCGCTGCCGCGGCGGAGGCTGAAGCTTGTGGTGACAGTGATGATGGTCAACCTCTTCATCTTCATCATCATCTCCCGACAAAGCAGCCAAGATAAAAATGGACGTCACAAGGTCCAAATCCCCTCCAAACCCTTTTGGTCCAAACTGGTTCCCAGCGTGGCTTACTGGAACCGCCAGCAGCAGATTCTGGACCTTCAGAACAATCCCGTCCTGGCGGCTAACTACAGCTCCGCCGACATGCCAGATTGGCTAAACGACACCATTTTGAGCTCTGACCCCTGCCAGCCTAACAGCAGGGTAACAACTCAGGTGAAAGACTACAACTCCCTACCGCATCGCTTCAAGGACTTCCTGCAGTACATGCACTGCCGCTCCTACCCGATCATGGTGGACCAGCCTGACATCTGTAAGCAGCCACCATTTCTGCTCCTGGCTGTCAAATCCCTGGCGCCACACTTCGACCGCCGCCAGGCCATCCGTCAATCTTGGGGGCGGGCGGGAGTTATAGCCAATCAGACGGTAGTTACTATCTTCCTCCTCGGCAACGCCACAGCAGGGGACTACCACCCGGATCTGTCGGCGATGCTGCACTACGAAAGCGCCCGTCATAAAGACATCATCAAGTGGGATTACCGGGATTCATTCTTCAACTTGACTGTCAAGGAAGTTCTGTTCCTGGAATGGATCCAGACTCGTTGCCCAGGTGCTCGCTTCATCTTCAAAGGAGACGACGACGTCTTCGTCAACACCTACCGCATCCTGGACTTCCTCAAGGGCCTCTCGGAGCCTAAAGCCAGGGACCTGTTTGTAGGTGACGTGATCACCAACGCGGGGCCTCACCGAGACAAGAAGGTCAAATACTTCATCCCGGAGAGCATGTACGTCGGGACGTACCCTCCGTACGCAGGAGGAGGAGGGTACCTTTACTCTGGCGACATTGCCGCTCGTTTACACAACGTGTCGCAGCATGTGACGCTCTACCCGATCGATGATGTGTACACAGGTATGTGTCTTAGGAAGCTAGGGTTGGCCCCCGAGAAACACAAAGGCTTCAGGACCTTTAACATAGAGGAGAAGTACAGGTCAAACCCTTGCGCCTACAAGGGTTTAATGCTTGTTCACCCGAGGACCCCGCAGGAGATGATCCAGATCTGGGCCTGGCTCAGTAGTCCTACCCTGAACTGCCAGTGAGATTCTACAGCGAGCAGCCTGGGACTGACTGAAAATATCTTGATGTTGTTCTCTGAAGGTCAAAAGCGACAAATATTTTATTTTGAACAGGGTTATGACATAAAAGTTGGCAGCTTTAAGTTAAGATATTATTGTAATGGTCAGTCGGAGCCTCAGCTTGGAGGAACTGATTCATTGTACCTCTAAAATTGAGGAAGGACACTTTGTTCAATATGGCCACCATAGTATTTTGACTTGATGTCAGACTTCCATAGACGAGCTAACCCTGCTTTACTGTCGGACGAGCTTCGCCCAAAGTGACGTGTCTTTGTCTTTGCGTGCACATATTTATATCACGACTATTTATATGGCCTTTGTAATGCTTTAACACTGTGTGTCAGCTCTGTGATGGAGCGTCTCAATGCTGTATTATATAAATAAGGAGACTAAGAACTGGGATGTGTCCACTTGGGACTCTCTTTGTTGTGTCAAGGGAAATGAAAATGTATGGGGTTATTGACACCGATGAAAACATGAAGTTTTTTAGCTCTCGCGAGTGTCTAAAATTTCTAATGAAAACAAAAGAGTGAAGCTCTTGAACTTCACTTCTTCGTAACACCCAGTGGTTCCAACATGCAGCCATTTATTGCTGCGATCTTTAAAAGTGCTTCCTGGTGAACACTTCCTAGTAATTGTTGCTGGAGGCTTAGTTTGTGCTGCTATTCCCAACCACACTCCCTGAAGTATTTACTTGTGACTCGCTCCAACTCAAACTTAAACCAGTTTCCCCTTGTAAAGACTTTGGGGAAACTTGTGTTTTGTTCACCGTTTGCATTTGTGATTTACATTAATTTATCATTTACATACAAACCATTTATGCAACCTTCAAAAGGAGTTTGTTTGACCTAAAATCCACAGGTTTTGCTCCTTTTCCTCCAAGTTTCTCCGTTTTACCATAATTTGTGCTATGTGTCATATCTTTAACTGGTAGATGTGTCTCGTAACGGCACAGCTCATTTTACAGCGTTGAAATGGAGCGCTTGGCGGAGTGAAAACACACTTTGCTTTCAGGCTTTGTACAGCTCAGCAGGTCTGGGCTTGGTTTTGACATGAATAGAGGAATCCAAATGCTGTCTAATTCTGCTTCAGGTTCTGAAAAAAAACTGCTCGTATAAACTTTCAAGTGCATTTCCAGAGATATGTTTTATCTCCGGCTGCCAGAGTAGAGCTTCTATTTTAAATACTTGCTATAACTTGCCTCATGAGTGTGTGCAGCTGTTGTGTGTGTGTGTGAAGTGTTGAATGCCGTTTAATGTTGCTTTATTGTGATGTCAGTGGATCAGAGTAAAAGAAAAAATGCTTTAAAACACAGGTGGAACATGGTGCAACATCATGTCTACCTAAGCTTTCGATACTTGACACATTACTTGGCTCTGAAATCTTCACTGATCATCTTGAAGGCTTCATTTCAAAATGTTACATATCTATCTATCCATTTTTTTTTGTCTGAACTTCCTGTTTTGGGATGATACAGCCATAAGAACCATTAAAGGGAAAGTTCAACCTGAATACATATTTTTTTCTTTTACTTGAACTGCTATTTATCTGCTATTTATCCCGCTATATAGTTCCGGTGCAGGCAGCCGAGTTATGGGATCATCATCTGTAGAGATGTCGGGCTTCTCTCGAATTCATGGCACCCAATAATACATCAATAAAACTCAACAGCAGCGTCTCTGTCCAGAAATGACGACCGGGTTACTAAAGATAATCAACAGACCTTGTAGTGAGCAGTTTCATGTAGGGACTATTTTCTTTCCATATCACCACGCAGAAGAAAGCATGCGTCTACTAGTGGCGGAGAGGTTAGCTAGTGAAGCTAACTAAGCTAGCTAATATTACAGCTCAACCTTGTAGGACACCAGTAATATTTACATCACGCGCTGAAAAAAGCAAGAGTAGATTCATGTTCAGTGCGATGCAAGATCGATAAAATGAAAATAATTCCTTCCTGCTCTGCTGGGTCATGTGTTCTAGAGAGAGACACTTCTGTCGAGTTTTTACATTTAATCTTTTTTTGCACTTTGTCCAAATTTAAGCATTCAGTCTCAATCATCAAAATCAAAAGCAGGATCGTGATTCTCCCGATCATTTTTTTTTTTCTCCACCTTCGACCCTCTCCCTCACCGACTTGCTGACAACTGATCACGTTGGGTTTTGCAGTTTAGGAAGCTTGAAATAGTGTTACTACATTTTATCAAACTATTTAAATTTGACTATATTGCCTTTGTGTGGTACATTCACCCCTAAAAATAATGGTGGTTGTATCGGACTTAATACCACGTGGACTATATTTTTGACAAAGACTTTGAAGATGTAATTGTCGGGGCATGAAACTGACGATCTGATGATTGTTAAACAAGATTTGATAGGCTGACGTTGCTAGTGTTTCAGTCGACAGCTGAATCAAACTGTGACCTTTTAGAATCAAGGGTCCAATTGAATTACGACCCCTGCTTTAACACCACAAGTCGAGTTCCAGGTAATTGTATTATATTCCAGAGAGGGCAGACTTCACGACAGCTGATATCTCCAGAACTCAGCAATTCGCTGCTCCACAACAGTCTAGATAAATAAACAGTATTTTAGATAAGAGGAAAGATGACTCATGATAGTTCGTAGCTCCGGCCACATTCAGTTGTTTGTTTAACCGTCTTTCCGCGACCTGTTTGTCAGTAAAATGGTGGATAACTCATCTTGAAATGAAGTTCTTATTATTTGAAGGTCACTGCTCGGCTCATGGCTTTAGCACAAAACGCTGTGTCTTTCACTCCTGCACATATTTACTTTGCGCGTATGTTACATAATGTTCATCTGTATGTGAGACTCAGTCGGACACTTGAAACGTGTTGAGAGTTTTCAGATGCACCCGTGTGATATTTCAAGTCTCAGAGAGTTAAACGACTACAGAGGAGGAGGCGCTCTTTGTTTCGGTCAACAAATGGAAAAGGTCGGAGGAGTGTGTTTCTTGAATGTGTCTTTGCCCAGGTTTTAGGGTCAATCTACGTCGCTTCATTTCACAGATATCAGTCCAGGAAGTCTTCAGTATTCACAGAATTTCACAGGACTCCGTTAAGTCGATACTGAACATAAGTTGACCCCAGTCAGCTGTTTGGACTGACCCTGAACCTGGTTGTTACACTCCTGATCTGAGAGAAGAGGGATCAATGTTCCTTCGCCTCTGTTAGAGCTCCCCCTGCTGGTCAGGATGTTGATCTTTTAGCTTGGGAGACTCGGAGCTTTAAAACAGACACAGACAAAAACTGTAGTCTAAGACCTCATTTATTTCATAAATATGTTAACCATCCATTCATTATCTCTGTCTTTCACTCTACAGATACTCCAAATCCTCACTTACGGCGACTTTTCTCTCCGTTTTACTGCTTTTTTTTTTTTGTGGTTTCTTGTGTCAGATAGTTTGGGGCTCGCGCCACACAAGAAAAACACTTGAGACAATCACAGCGAGGCTCCTAACGGTTGAGTTTGGTCTTATTTTATTTGGGATTACAGACCCACCGGATGCTATTTTAAATCCCCTCATGTGGTGGACGCCATCTATCTCCATGTAGGATTAAACAAACACGTTAAAAAGGAGACCAAATGCGAGCTGAGGACCAAGTGGTGGTTGTTTTTATCTTGAAATATTAAAGTCCAAGTGTCGCCTTTTTCTTTCGGTCATGTGTCCTCATCATCCTCACCGCTCACTCACTCTGTCCTCGCTGCACACAGTTTGTGGCTACTTGAAATGTTTACATGCTTTAAAAAGTCACAACTTATTTTTAGAATTGTTGCTTACGTTTGGTGACTGTCCGACATTTCTGTCATCTTGCCTCGTCAGTTTGAATTGAACCTTTAATCCGTCACTGCGCTTTATTTTGTCAAAATGTTTTTTTGCATTTTTTTCGGTCACAGTTTTCCTTTGAAGGACTTTTTCACGTTTTTTTCTCTTTTAGGCGCACAACGTAGCTGTGTGTCGACAGTCAGTGTTTCTCTGGTTTCGGTAGCCAGGATGTGTCGTTTTTTTTTTTTTTTCTGAGCTTCTGTAGGTGCTGGTGTTTTTCAAGGCAGAACAGGAAGCGAGTTGGTATAGAAAGATTTCATATTACCATCCAAATGTAGTGAAGTGTCGCTGTTGTTCCAGCTCCAGGATTGTAAGACACAGGACAATGTAAAGGGGCGATGAATATTAATTTATTTCCCAGTTATCAGGTGATTTATACTTGAGTTTCTGGACACATTCTTCTCTTGAAGTCACCCTAAAAACAAACAGCTCAGTGTTGTTTCATCGTTGTCAGTCAGATTCTGAATCAAATGTCTTTTGTCACCCCAGAGAGAAATATGTCAAACTAATTAATTGCAAATGAATCCTCTTTTCTTGTTTTTTTCACTCTGTTAACTTGTATTTAATAAACCTGTCATTACTGTGTTACACACACCTGCACTAGTCAGAGATTATTACCAAATGTATGCCTGATGTTTGTTTGTATCGTATGTTCAAGATTATCCCTCAACGTTCAGCGCGATTGCTTTTTTTTTTTTTTTTTTAATACCGAGAATGACTTGATTGTTTCAATAAAGTTATATTTTGCTGTTTTTGTATATCTGTTCTATGCATTACTATTGTAATACAAACAAATAAATTATGTGAAGTATCAAGTCTGTTGCCATCGATTTGCATCATCAGTTAAATACATGTTTCATTCATTTTATTTCTTATTTCTTTTGGGGGGGTTTTTTAAACTTTTTTTATGATAATCATCTGAAGAGTTGTAATTTTGGTGCTGAAACGCTCTGATGGCCTATGTATTTTCAAAATAAGAGTGTTTTTCACATTGTTTTGGGCTCAATAGGATGAACAAGAGTATTGTTACCGCTCAGCTAGTGTCAGATTAACCTAAACAGTTTTAAAACACCAGAACAATTTGACCTGTATTCCTATTTCCCATGTGTCTGGTCACTTAGTAGCAACTAGACAAGTGATTTCCAACATTTCATCTCTATCCAGAGAGTTAATGGGGTCTATTCTGGGCTGAGACTCATCCTCCATCCAAGTCTTGTGGAAATCTGTTCAGTTGTTTTTTGTGTAATCCTGCTCACAAACCAACCAACATACAGACGGAGGTGTAAACAAAACAGATTTTAAAACAGTGAATTGAATATGAAGTCGTATGCAAACTGAGCTCTGCATAACCCTCTTTCATATTGGCCTGTGCAGTGAACGTATCTGAACAGCAGAGGGCAGCAGCTGCCTCTATAAACTGAATAAAAAGCGCTGTCACAACACTGTGTCCCAATTCCATCCCACAGACTGATTCTAAGGAATATAAGTACAGTTTCATGTTAGTCAGTAACCAAATAAACCTAAACAAAGCAGACAAAATGCATGTAACTGTGTGTCGATGCATACTGTTCAGTGCATGTAGGAAATGGAAGAAAATAAAGACATTTTTTTGACTGACAGCCAGCGTCACACATACAACATGATTTCTTGTTTGTATAGAATGATAAAGTATGTTGACTGTTGTGTGTACCAGCTGCTAAAACAGTACATTGTGACATTATAGCATATTAATATACTGTAGATGGTGTATAGAATATGGATTTGTGAAACAGCCGTAATATAGAAGACACTTCATTTGGTTTAACTTTAACGTCTCGCTGCATTTGGAAGCCACGGTGTCCAGATTTATAAATAAGAATTGCATGTTGAACACTTTATTTTGAAAATCTCAATCATGACAACAGCTGTCTCAGTTCTCCATAAAATAACAGGCTGCAGAGTGAATTAAAAACAAAGATAAAATGTCATTAATTCCTCAGTGAGTTCATCTGTTACGCTAGAACATGATCACATTTTGCTGGGAAACGCAAAGTAACTGTGAAAACGTGATTTAGTGTATGTTTTGTGCTGATCATTCATATAATTAGAGTCCAGAGTCGATAGTCGAGAGGGGAAAGTGTTCTTTGAGCATCTTTGCTCTCCATCGGGAGCTTGGACTAGCTTTACAGAGATTCAGTGCCTTGCTCAACGTCCCTTCAGCAGAGCAGATTTTGCAGTTTGAACTAGACTGCCGGGTTATTGTGAGGG
The DNA here is from genome assembly GCA_900302685.1 of Spondyliosoma cantharus. Classification (NCBI taxonomy): domain Eukaryota; kingdom Metazoa; phylum Chordata; class Actinopteri; order Spariformes; family Sparidae; genus Spondyliosoma; species Spondyliosoma cantharus. The sequence continues at coordinate 33,264 of OMLP01028709.1, read as the reverse complement.
TTATTAAATCATTTACTCATTTAATGATTTACACACACACGCACACCACTGATACACACAGAGAGAAAAGACATTTCTTAGCGAGTACTCGTACGTAGACGACATGTGACTGTATCTGTATGATCGGACACAAGCAGGACGTCAGGAGTTGTTTTTTTTTTTAAATGTATTTATTTATTTATTTTTGCCGGGGACAAACTCATTGCCCTCTCATCTCCAGAGTGTTCACACGGGAGAGATGGGACATTGTTGTCATGACGACCGTATTCCTATGCCGATGGAGGTCGTCCTCTGGTGCAGGTGTGCAGACAGGTTCTCGAGAGGGATGTACAGTGTGTGTGTGTGTGTGTGTGTGTGTGTGTTCACAGGGTCCTAATATCTCACTGAAAATGTTCCAACGCCCTTTTAAGGAGAAGACCATCTCATAAAGATTCACGTTTTTTGGGCTCCAGCTCAGTTTTAATAGATCTCGTGCTTCGCCAGCAGAGAAACGGAGCGTCTGTGCCTGTAAGACTCTGCGTCAGACAGACGAAAGATCACATCCAGCCTGTGTTTGCTTTAAAGTCAACTTACTGTAGACGTGTGTGGAAGTATTTAACAAATACGTCACAAACTCTTGTTACGTCAGAGCATATTTTACTGATTATTTCATGATGAGACTCACACAGTAGGACTCTCTGCCTTGATCTGCTTTACCGTATCAAAACTTAATAAGGTGACTGCTGACGAGCTGATTCAAGTCTTCACACCTGACAGTGGCTCCAGTGGGCATCATGGTGTCTTTGTGTATTTTTATGCCTCCGACCTTCGTTTCCTTTTCCTTTTGGACTCCACGGTTGCATCCTGTTGGCCGACGTGTATCTTCTCAGTGTTTTTTCGAACTTCTGACACGTTTGAACCGTCCCTCCGTCCATCCTTGTGCCACATCCTGTCCTGACAAAGAACCCTAACCCTGCTGTACTTTACTTTATGTACACACACATAAGGTCAGATGAAATCAGATCAGTAAAAAACAACAACAGATGTGTCAGGGGAGGTCAAGAAGAAGCCGCTCAATTACAGATCCAAAAAAAAAAACCAGAAGAAATGAAAAAAATTCATGTAACATAATTTGGTTGGCAGACTTTATCCCTCAGTAGATATAAAAGGCGCTCTAAGGTGGCGAAAAACAAGACGAATCCAAAGACTAAAGTGTGCCAGATGGAGCAATAAAGATTCAGACAAACTTGAAAAAACATCTGTGGCGAGTGTTGAGCAAAGAGTAAGTGCAGATTCAGTTTCACTGCTGCTGATGTTCAGATGTTCTTCATGTGTTTAACCTGAGAGAGTTTCTCTGGTCTGGAACAAAACGCTCCATTCCTGTTCTCCGTACACTTATTAGAACCAGCAGGAGTGCAAATGATGTTCCAGACACACAGCCTCTGCCACGAGAGATGAATCCGCAGTAGCAGGAGAAAGAAAGCAGCAGAAAGTTGACTCAGCCTCTTGTTTCTCGCCTCTGTTACTTTAAGCACCTGAAGCTTCTGGATCAGAACAAACTCCGCCCACCTGCTTCTGTCTGCAGGAATGAAAACAAACAAACACCAGAATCATTTGTAGCCGCTCTCTGATCCGGGTCTGATCCAGGTCTGATCCAGGTCTGGATGAGACGGCGTCAGCTGAGTCATTCTGACCGCTGAGCTCTTTTCCACTTTCTGTTCCAGCGCGATGATTTTCAGAACATTTAACTTGGAGCTTTTTACTGAAAGCTCGGAATTTGTTCTTGAGCTCGGTCCAGTTAGTGAGGCCTCTCTCTCTGCTCTCCTCCTCAGTCTGTTGTGTTTTATTTGATTTACACAACAGTTCTAAACTGTTCTCTTATACTCGACGTGCAACAGTCAGTCAGAACCTGATGTTAAACTGAACACAAGCAGCCTCGGTGCTGGTTGTTCTGCTCACTATCCAGCCAATGTACAGGTAAGCTCCTCTATCTTTGGCAAATAAACCCGCTCAAACTCACGTGAGTGGCTTTCCTCTCACCGTGAACACAGCTAGCTCGGTGGATCCGGCTCGGCGGACTTGTTTAACTAGCTCGAGTCAAGCGCTGCCAAGATGGCGACGGCCTCAACCACCCGCTTCAGAAACCTACTGGTGACGTTACCGTGGCTCTGTGAGCTGCTTATACAATAAAAGGTCGTGGGGGGGGGAAATGTTTGGGGAAAAATTGGGACTTTGTTGTGCAACAGTTACAGTACAAAGATGGAAATAGAGAAAATATAAACAATCACAGGTGAAAGCTTAAAATTATTGATAAAAAAAGAAAAGAAAAAATCCCAAAATATGAACAAGGTTAACAGAAAGGATCACAGGATGCTCACAGCTCAAGTCGCTTCTTGGTGACTTGCATGTAGATGGTATATATAGAGTATGTTCGCATGTGTAGTTTGATTACGTTGCACTTATTGTTCCATTATGAAAGCGAGAGACTTAATGAACAGAGCATCAAACAGATTATAACCTGATCGGGGACATGAAAACATCATTTTCATTTTAATGACGCGAATAAATGAAAATTGCAGTGGGTTCGATAATATAAAATGCTCAAAGTTGCACGAGTGTTTGTTTCACTCTGACCGGATCTGATGGGACGACTATCTGAAGATCGGAGGCTGCAAAAGGTGACGGTCGAGACGAAATGGAGGAGAACCGACCACATCCTGACTCACAAATGACATCATGAGCACACTGCCGGGAAGCCAGGATGATAAACTGGAGCTGAAGTTCTGGGAAATTGATGGGAGCAGCAATTTTCTCTCTCTCTCCCTCTCGCACACACACACACACACACACACACACACACACACACACACACACACACACACACACACACACACCCAAACGTAAACACTGCTTCACCTGT
>OMLP01028709.1:0-14303 GCA_900302685.1 Spondyliosoma cantharus | reverse complement strand
GTATCTGCCTCCTCTGTTGTTCTCCAATTATTAAAAATAGAAAATAACAATTTGGCAGCCGGGGGGATGCAAAACGATCATTTCATTGTGTTCAGGAATCAGACGAGAGAAAAAAAAAGGGAGGAGGATTTACATACAGGAGTCCACTTGACCTCTGCCACTCTCCCTCACTGTCCCTCCATAATAGACTCTTTCTTTCACACACCGGCAGGCCCGTCCTCCTCCTGTGTTATGTATGAATTGAGGCCTTTCGCTGACATGTGGGCAGACACACAAAGCGTCATTTAGCACCGGGTCATTTGTCACATCAAAGCATTCCTTGACACATAAAGGGAGGCTCCCTGTAATCTGTCAGGGTAAAATGTAAACAGGCGACGCAGAGCAGCGGGATCAGCAGGCTCCCCGCTGTCAAATCGGCTCTGACCCTAAACCCCGAAATGTTCTCAGTTAACAAACAGGCATCGGAATGAAAGCCGATCTGAAATGCAGCTTTGCGTGGAGACGCGGAGACAGACACGAGGAGTTTGATCTCAGATAATTCATCTGCGATACACTCTGGCGTTGAGCGTGATAGTGGATAGTAGATATTGGCGGAAGTTTTTTTGCAATTCAGTTCAACACATTTCCTGTCATTTTTAGAGCAAATCCAAACCCATTCAAGCTGAAAAATGGTGGGTTTGCCAAAAAAAAAAACAACAGATATGGCTCTTGGGTGAATGTTTATAACTACTAAAAGGTGCTCATGAGAAAAACCGGCACTGTGTTATTTTATATTCTGCAGGATCTATCTGTTGATTTAAATAACAAAAAGAAAATATATAAACGAGGAAGGGAGGGAGGGAAATAAAAATAAAACCACCTCATCTCTCCTTCAGTATATAACCCTGAGGAATATATAAAAGGATAAGATATCAATTTCCTGTTATTACGCCCATATCTTTTTGGGAGATTAAATTAATCTGCCTCATATTGTCTTTCCCTCTGCAGTGCTGGCCTCCTTCTTCCTCCGTCCTCCCTGCTTTTTTACGAGCCTGTGGTTACAACCAGGGAGTGTGAAGGATGTGTGTGTGGAGATGAGTGGGGGTATAGTTTTTCTGATGGATGGTGGGTGTTTTATTTCCCCTCAACATGTGAAAAAGACCCCCTGGCATGCAGGGCTACGAGGTTAGCACTCACTTATTAATGTGACAGGAGCAGGAAATGGAAGTTTCATCCTCATTAGCACAACCCCGAGGGGATGAGCTTTGATACTAGTGTCGTGGCTGAACTAAAAATGTTTGGTTTTCATCCCAAAAAATGTTTGAAATGATTTTGCTACTTGCTGCTGATGTCTTCCTTTACCTAAAAAAAACTTTACAGACAGGCTATATAAGAATATTTAAAGGGGTACTGTGTCGTTTTTGAAGAAATCCTAAATCAGAATTTTAATATTTACAGTGTAAATTAGGTAATAATACAAATGTTAATGAATAAACAAGGTTTTTGAAGGTCTGGCATGATCTTGGCAAATATAAACAAAGTAAAACAGTATGAAATTGCGTGGTTTTATCAGGTCAGTTTGTTCATTCAGTCATGGAAATAAAAATAATTTGTTTATTTAGTTTGTTTGGGCATTAAAAAAATCAGTCAGTTTCTCTTGGTCTGATTAAATTTTCTTCCCTACAACTACATAGTGCACCTTTACTGATAACGGCCATAGCTTCAAACTGTGCTTTGGCGACTAAATACACAAACCAATTGATTTTTTGATCTTGTACAGATGGCTGGTGACTCTGGAGTCAACAAAAATCAAGGCAAAACCCAGAGCCAGAAAGCATTTATCTGGAGACACAGTCAAGGATTAAATGTCTTTGATGGATGTTGGAGTGTGATAACAACAACCCAGAAATGCCTCATGAATCTGTAAACAACCTGTAAATGGCACAAGAATCCCACCAATGGCTGCTGCCCGGGGGCGTTTCTTCAGCCATCCAGGCGGCAGGCGAAATGATGGAGAGGCTGCGTCAAGCTGGCTATATATACCTAAAACAAGACCGGATGTATCAGGATCATCCTTCAAAATAAAACCAATTTGTCACAGGTTGAACAAAAATCATGTATAGACATATCTCAAATATGTCTTTTTATTGAAGAAAAATACAGCATAACCGATCATTATTAAAAAAATAAGCAAATGTGTGTCTACTTTTTTAGATACGTCGTTCCTGTTGTCAGTAAGGATTTTATTTTTAACACCCCGAACAGGAAGCTGTTTGAATTTCGGTTAGCTTTACGCCCTCCTGAGGAACAGCGCGTCAAACTATCAGTAACAATTGGACTACTTTGCTGTGGGAATTCCTGCCTCTGGTTGCAGGACTTTTCTTTAACTTACTTTTTGGGACAAACTCAATTAAATGCCGTGTCTGGCTCAAGCCTGAGACATAAAGCTGTGGCTTACCTGTGGAGCAAATGTGTCAAGTGCAAAGCAACGGTTTCCGCTCCTGCCGTGTTGTGATGGCTAGCCGTCGTCGCTAGCAGCCTAGCTAGCTGTATGGCTGGTGTCGGTACTGCTGCAAAGAAGGCGATAATTAGCTTGCAAGCGGGCTACGCTCGCTCGGCTGCTACTTTGTTGTAGACAGCTCGCCATCTCTTCACCCTGCCGACAAGGCCAGCTAACGGATAATGCTTTGGATACCACAGTGAGGTGAGTGTCATTCAGACTCAGTTAACCTACTTTCACATGTTAAGTCGTTAGCCTAGCAGCTGAATCATCCCGGTTAGCGGAGCGCAACGGCTCTGGCTATTCCCCGGATTCAGAGACATTCCACCAAATATTCCATGTTTACAAAATGTTTATTTGCGTCTCAGTTTTGGGTGGTGTCTCCTGGTGAGGGTTTCTCTAAACTGGGCGCTTCACACTGCTTGTTTTATTGTACTGTCACTGCTCCTCTGCCACTGTGTCACATTACATAAATTCATATTTTATTATCAAACATCCCAAGTTAGCTTGCCACGCCAGTGAATAGCCCCCCGGCACGCCGTGCTGGCAGCAGAAGTGCTGGTGCTGGAGTCTTCCACACATTTCGTACACATTAACAAAGTGTTATGCTGGCGATGTAGATACGTGGGGGTGCTTTTAACATCTACACAGCTACAGGCGACAGTAAGGGGAAAGCTGTTAGACGGACAAAGCATCTCTGTGTCGAGGACGTTTAATGTTAGTGGAGTTAACGTTACTTGGCGTTAAACGTTAGAAATCAGCGAGGATACTCCGGAATGCCGGAGCTGTACAGTCTGTCTGTTGCTCTACTGACTGGCTCTGTTTTCTGACATTTACAGGAGGATCACCAGATGGAAATAATGATGTTTGCACCGAGTGGATTACTCCTCATGCCTTTCGACATTATGGAATAATTTTCATCATGCGCGCCGTCAAATCAGAGCTCGACCACTGCTGCAGAGATCCCGTGTCCTTACATTTTTTGCACCTACCGGGGAGCTTTTAAAGACCAGCAGCCACGACATTAACTATGTATCTCCGCGGGTTGGATATGCTCAGAAACCTGTAAACATTAGCGTGAATTCGTGCAAAGGAAGCCCATAGAAGGAAGTCCAGGGCGGGATAGGTACAGAGAAGCTACCCGTTCCCAAAGAAACATGGCCTCGGTTTGGAAGAGACTGCAACGTGTGGGGAAGCATGCCTCCAAATTCCAGTTCGTGGCTTCCTATCAGGAACTTATGGTGGAATGCACTAAGAAATGGTGAGTTTTTTGGGGGGAGTAGCAGTCGACCACAGTGCTGTCATTTACGCCTCATGAAAACTGTGTGTCTCTGTCTGTGCTGGAATGCCGAGCTCGTTCCTGGTGGCCATAATTTACACACAGACACTTACACACTCAGTCTCCTTGGTGTGCAGGCATGTCTTGTGTACTGGGAGGGGCTGGCTGCCTTGTAAAATTGCTATGTTTCTTTTTTTTCCCTTGTGCGCTGATGTTGAATTTGTTTGGATTGAGTCTTGAGTAGGCAGGCTGAGAGATTTCCCTTCAACCTGAGGGGCTGGGCTCAAGCCGCCCTCGCGGTTCTGAAATGTCCTTGAGCAAACCACTAAAACCATACCAGCTCCAGGGATGCTGTTGGCTAACTGATCTGACCTCTGACCTCATCGGAAGTAGGGAAAACGTGGGAGAAGTTTTGAACTTTTGTTTTAAATTACAGAAGCCTAACTGCATCGCCATTCGTGGTATATTCACGGAAAATCTGGGCTGCTGACTGGGAAGTCATTCTTGACAGCTTTTCTCTTTCCAAAATAATACCAATTGACAAGATTTAATGTTTTGACACTAATACCCTTTTGACACCAAAATCCGCACATATGTATATATATATTTCCATTGCCATGAAACAAGTTTGCCTTTCTTTGTGTTAGGTCTTCTTGTGTGTCATATTCATCATGAATATGATAGAAAAACGGGACAGTTGAAAGCAGCAGTCTTAATCAATAACATGTTTTTTTTTTTTCTGGAGCTGATGATGGAAGTTGCTAATGAGTGGCACACCCTGCTTCCTGTTCATCTTTGGTGAGAGTTGGACATCTGCAGTAGGAATCGGGCAGCTGGTAAAGCTCAGATAGTTTCTGAAACATTTCTGTAAAGAAAGAATGAATGAATGATGTATTCTGCAAGGAGGATGGGCAGCTATTGAGTGCGTCTTCAGAGGTGAAGATAAGTTAGAGAGATAGCTGGATATATGCTACACTTGAGCCTGCAGGTATGTGTCCAGTAATGAGTGAAAAGCTGGGTCCTGTGAGGAAAAGATGTAGCCTGCAGACATGGCTTCTCAAGCAGCTTGCCGTAGGCGTGACTAACCCAGCCCCATGGAGCTTAGACCTGGGACAGATGTTAACGTGTTGGAGAATGGAATGAGAAAAATGTACATCTCTTCCCAGAGCAAAGGGTGGGTGGGCTCAGTAATATGCTTGTTTTGCAATCAGAACACAGCTCTTTTATGTTATTCGATGGAAGATATATGTATATAATAAAGCCATATGTTTTTGTATATTCTAGCTCTTCTCTATTGTATGTCACTAGTTTATTATAACAGTGATAATGACATGCAATGTAAATTTGGATGTAAATTTGTTTTGATTTTGTTCAAATGCTACTTTGCTGTGGATTATTTTGTTTACAAAGTCTGTCATCATGTCACGTTAGGATCTGAAATTTCAGCCTTACAGCATGAAATACTATGCAAATGACTACTGAAGCAAGGAGTCACATCCTTTGTGAGGGTGAGAGTGTTGCGTCAGGGTCTCTGCTTGTCTTCAAGTGAATATTTTTGTGTATGTGTGCACGCCTGCCTCAAAGTGAGCAAGAAAGCGTTGGCGCACGGTTTCTGCCTTCCTTAGACTTCATCAGTACGGTATGTTATTGTTGCAGTGGAAACTTTCCATCTATGCAGACTGGAAACAGTCCCCGGAGCTCAAATGGGTCTCAAATCCTGAAGCCTTTCAGAAGTGATTTTTGAAAACCCACAGCCCTTTCATATCTGCAATCAGTAACAGGAAGAGCGGCTGAACACTTGATTTGTGTCACTGTTGTTATGTATGTGTGCCTGTACATAAAGATGTGGGTGTTTTTGAATGTACATTGTTTGAAATGGGAAAGCATTTTGCATGCTTGGCCGCTACTTGAGACAATCTGAAGTTAAGAAGGTCAGGGGTCTGTTCTGTGTTTTCATGTGTGATTCCCATGCCTTAGGGGTGGGCTTTACTCAATATGAACTAGTGCGTACAATATTCTGTCCATCCACGGTTGAAATTAAACATGTTTGTATTTGTTATGAACAACCACACTTAAAGGTGCAGTTAAAGTTGGCCTTTGCAGTGAGATGGGAAAGGTAATGCGATTATAGATCATCTCTCCTGAAGGACGTGTATCGTGGTGTGCTTGGTTTTTCACATGAAACAGGACAGAAACGGCTTAAAAGAGAACTAGAGAGAGAAGCTGATGTTGGACCACATCGGGTACAACTGTCTCAATGCAACACAGCCATATAGTTACAGATTCATGAGAGGCCAGAGACTGTGTACTACTTTGTATCATCTATATGTGTGAACGCAGCGGTAGCTCTGATCAGTCACCTGACTAACATGAGCATCTTCGTCCAGCCAGAATAAATGTTTTGTTGCTTGAATCTTCTCTGATGGTAACCATAACATTTATTATATGGTGAAAAGCTCAGTAGGCTTGCATTTATTTTAGTTTCTTTGGTATCCAGAGATCAAACCACTGACGTTTTCCACTGACCACTGCTTAGTTGACAACCTCTTGAACAACAGTGGCTCACATCTTACAGCAGTATAGTTTAGTTGTTAATGCAAAACGCTACAAAACAAAGCACAGACCTGATGCAATCCTCCCAAAGCACACTATACTGTACATGTGTCTTGAATGGTAGTGCCCTGAGATATGTTGCAGACTGTTGCCTTCATCAGTGTCTGTTCAGGTAAATGAAGTGGTGACTCTCCGTCGGTGAGCAAATCAATGATTTTACTACTTTAGAGAGGTTTCACCTTGTTTTTCCCCCTCTCCTTTATATCCTTCAAGCTAAAGATATCTTTTTTTCGGCCGTTAGCTCAACAAACATTAAGGGATGTGGTGACAGAGAAGATGTTTAGGATTAGGGTTGTTTCCTGTCATATTTTGTGTTTGCAAAGTGATTTTTTTGGTCTCAGTCCGTTGCTCTAGTTGCTGTAGTCGACTCCAATGTGGAGCAGAGGGAGTTAGCATTCCACTCACACACCCATTTCAGACTCTAGAATCAATTCAGACTAGCCATTAAAACATTAATGACTTCAGTGTTTGTGTTTGCCAATGAAATGAAGCACCGCTCACACAATGTTGCAGCACTGCCCTTTTTGAAGCTTAATACTCAGCACCTTTGATGAGAAAATGAACCGTATTTTCACTTGCTTTTCATCTGTAACAGGTTATTATGTTATTAGGCCTTCTTCCAGGTCAGGATTGAAAATCTAACCTCCTTGGCACACACAATAGGTAAAAAATTGTAAACCTGTAGTTTAACCTTCTATAAAAAATTGATTAACTGACTTATTTTTTTAATATAATTTTAGTGTTATGTGTAGTATTATGTTCATATACACACATAGGTGCTCTACACTGTTATCCTGCTCATTTTGTATATTCAGTCTGTTTCCTTATCAACATAAATGAACAGCTTTGTCTAAAAAAACAACAAACCAAATATCCGGTTAGCATTATTTTTTCCACTCATAACTGCCCAAGCTCAGAGACACGTTTATCATTTTTATTAAGGCTTCTACAAATATTAAACATACATACTGGTGTGATGGAGCAGAGCCTGCTTTAATTGTTTAATATCTCTCGCTGCTGCTGCTAAGCACTTGGCCAGGGTGGACAATTTATTGTTCCCCTCATACCCTCTTTCATCGTTTATAACAGTGTCCATGCACTGCATCTGTCTCTTATCATATGTAACCCCTGTGTTATTTGAATATGATTAGGCTTCCTGCGCATTGTTGTGTGGAAAAGACTGTGGGGTGTGTGTGTGTGTGGTAGCACATAGGCAAGACAGAGACGCACAGAATCGGCACAAAAGATCTTGTCTGTCTTGATGCTTATTACTTTCTGATAACATAGCAATATGTAAACACATTCTGTCAGGCATCCAATTCTATATTTTCAATCAGAGATTTTTTATCAGTGTTTGAATGCACCACACAAAGCAGCTTGGAGCATGACTCCACGTATCTTGCTTAGTTTCTTAATGTGGAGCTATCAAGTGGGTTTAACCCCAAGAGTGAAAGGCAATTCAGTCTGAACTTAGGCACGAATGTTACCCTCACTCTGTTTGAAACCCCCTGAGGCTGGTGCAAGAATGTCTTTTTAGTCATCCTGTCTGGTGAAATAGTTCGAAAACATCGGCAAAAGCCAAGAGTGACATGTTGACACGTGTAGCAAGGATTTGAGAGTTATACACACTGGAAACAACACAGAGACGCTATTGATTACATGGTAAGCCTATCTGGTTACATACAAGCGCGGCTAATCAAGACTTCTTGCCTCGCTGCCGCATGACAAGACAGGGAATGTTCAGGAGTTGTGAGGAAGAAGTCTTCATATCCGTCAAGGACTGTACAGAAACCCTGGAGGCTGACACACACAAACACAAACACACCGTCAGTCATTTCATAGGTATTAAGAAACTCTGAACACAAGTACTCTCACTCAAGTGGATTTACACGTCTCTTTTGAGGTGTTTGGTGGTCCCGCGGGGGATGCCTGCGGTGCAGGAAATTATTTATTTTTCAGAATTTAATCTATGAATTGTCACCATGCTTTCATTCTTTCCTTTTTCCACTTGAATTAAAATTTGCTGTGCTGGTTAACTCCTGAAAAGGATTTCTCAAATATACATTTGCACTTAATATAAAAAATTAACTTTAGGACAACTTCAAGGTATTTTCCTTTTCTGCCACCTCCACTCCACTACATTTATTGAGTAACTTTAGTTACTAGTTAATTTGCAGATCCAGATAATCCAGTGTTGATCGGCTATTGCTAGTGATGTGTAACCAATCAGACAGTTTTGTGGGTGGAACACTTTGTGAGAACACAGAGTGGTGATTACAGATTGAGAAAGAATTAAGCATCAGAGCCAAAGTAATGCATTTGTGAATTCATTTAGGTTATCGGCAGTGAGACACCAAAAAACACTGAGACCCATAATTCTAAAAATGCAGAGTATCGGCACTGATGTGAGGACGAATAATCTACTTTTTAGATTTGAGTTGCACAATTTGTTCATTGCACAATGAAGGATCACACCTTTAATAAATCAGTAAACTGGATTGCGATGAAAGGTAAAACTCTTTAATTTGATTCCCACAGCTGTCAGAAGTTGTGAATTTACCAGCATGATTGCATCAACGTGTCATTGAGCAAAACACAGAATCTCTGCTGACTCACTCATTGTATTATCACAGAATCAAAGCGTTACTAAATACCAAAAGGGAAAACTGTAAATCAGTGTCAGTTATGCAAACCACAGTGCAGGCATCAGGCTGTCGGTTGAGTAATGGCTCACTGTTTCACTGGAAGTGACCAGCGTGTGTCAGGCTGTGACATGTCGTCTTCTGTTAAACATGTGTGTGTTATGGCAAGCGTCCATCATGTCTCTGCCAAAGAAACATCTTCCTGCCAACTTGTCTGACGTGGCTCTCTATTCTATTCAAATTTGAAGGCCTTGATACATTCCTGCGTATAAAGTATGGCAGCAGGAGATGATTTCACTGCTGGGTAGCACAGTGCAGTTGTTTTTGTTGTGCAGAAACTCCTGAAACCACACCATTTGTTGTTAATGGCTATATAGTTTTAAAGAAACTAACACTCTATCTCTGAGTTTGATAATTTAATTGTTCACAGAGGGTCTTGGTGTAGTTTGGTATTGAGGCTTCAGTCTTTGATTTACCTTGAACTGTTTGCTTGTGTGTATTTTTCCGAATGTTATTGTAAATATGAATGGATGCCAGTAAAACGCCAAAACAGCGGCGAACACAAACAAGTGTTTTCATTGTTGATAGTTGAGTTGTTTTAGTTTGTGTTCTCGCTCATCACTTACTTAATTATAGCATTTGCAGATGATTTAACTCTGCCGTTTTGTTTTGCCCTCTCAGTACAGCTCGCAGCTCTTTTTCTCCCCCCTCCTGTAATTCTGCAATTGTTTTCTTGCACCAAACCCACTGCTGTCATCTGGGGCAGCTATCACACTATCATTAATGCCTCCCCTCACATCTTTTTCTCTTTTCCTGCTTCCGATAATGTCACTTTAACTGCTTTGCAGTGGAATCCACCCAAGTGTAGTTGTTCTGTGCTGCAATTATGGACACAAATAGACCTTTACACACCCACTTCCACACACACACACCAAGAGACACGAAACATTGCCGGGTGGTGAGTCAGTCAATGGAGTGTTAAAAGTGATGAAAACTCTGCTGGTGTGTCTGTATGTCTGCTGCTGTCAGGCAGAGAAACATATGGCCCTGGAGAAGACTCATCATTTATCAGCCTGCAGAGGAATGCTGCATCTGCAAGCTGATAAATTCATACTGCACGAAACCCTGTTCTTAAAAAATCTACTTGGTGCAGGTGGAATTTAGGATGAAAAAAACTTGCAGCAGATTTTGGCCTCGCCCTGTAGTAAAATACAGTTTTTCCCCTACTCTCCTATTCTGTGAAGCAGAGATGTGATCTCTGCAGGGCAGTAAACTCCCTGTCCTTACTGTAGTAAAAAGTTACCCCGTGGTTTGACATGGTGGTGGTAATTTATCATAAACCCTTGGGTAGAACAGTAATTTACCGCTTCTGCAGACTAATCTATACTTGATATTCTTTACTGCTGTTACTGTAATGTGTGTGGGCTAATGACACTTCCTTCACTACACACTCCCACACACAACCGGCAAACTATGTTTGATGGTAAAATGAGAGAAGACAGAAACGGGAAATTACTTACAAAATGAAGAAAGCAGTTTTATTTGCCAGCAACATTCACAACTTTCAAAACTTCTCTTCTGTTATGAAATTTTCCTTCCATTTAATTTGTTTGTAATGGAAAATAACATTGATAAGCTACAGCCGCCTGACTGCTCATGTAACATTGCCTTAAGAAACGGACGTTGCTGTCCTCACCAGGGCTCCTTGTTTCCCTGCTGTTGGTGCTCTTGTAGCACATGATGACTGTGATTCTGACTGCGTCGATCTCTCCTTGGGGCTGTTGGCAAGCTGGTTTACCAAGGGGAGATTTTTTATTATCTCAGCTACCCTACTGAAAGGCAGCCTCCTTTCATTCCCTTTATTTTAGAGCTGCTCCTTAACACTTGATGTTATTGATTTCTACTGTGCCCGATCTCTTCCTAAAGCTTCTATCGTGCCATCTTGAATGATGACAGTGTTTTCATCACTGTCTTGCTGTTGAAGGATGTCAGCCATTAGTGTTGTTTTTGCCTTGCTAATATAGAAGCCAAAGTTTGCACAAGAGTCTCACTTGTGTTTATCTGCCTTGTGTCTTTCTCATGAGAGTTGCACCGTGGAAATACTCCATTAGTTTGCATAGAATATGCGTTGCTTTGAGCTCTCACAGCTCCCACAGCTTTTTCAGACATACAGTTTATGTGGCTCCCTCGCCGCTGCAGAAATCTAATGATAAGGGAGGAATGAAAGCTGTTGGAGATGAGCCAGTCGACTGAAGCGAGAAGACGAAAAGATGCATACTACTGCCAATGTGTACACTTTTCTTGTAGCCTCTAACACATGGACTTCGTAACTTGTGGAGTCTGTCAGTACTTTTTGACACGAAGTGTAGACAAATGCCCATTAGTTTTATTGGATATCATTTCAGATGTTGGTCTCGAGGTCCTAGCACAGAATTTATTTTCCAGCAGCTCCCAAAATCTTACTGTGGAGAGTTTTACCCTTCGCCTATAGGCCAGTCCTGTCATCAAAGAAATATTTCATTTTCTTCTCCTGACAGCCATCACCACCTAGAGTCCTCATTTTTGACAGCTCCCTCTTCTCTGCTCCTTATATGCCTTCGCAGAGCTAAGATTTAGATAACTTTAATCTGACCTCCATCCCTCGAGGCAGGCGGAGCCTCTGATCCTCGCTTTCATCTGTCCAGCCAACATGCTTTATTGTTTGTAACTTGCTGTTACCGAGCCTCTCTTCTCCGTCATGGCAGATCCATAACCACACTTGACCTCCAGTCGGTCTGTCTCTGCTTTGAAGCTCAAGAGTGTCTACATACAGCTTCCCTTTCAAGCAAAATTTGTACATTGCTCAAAAATAACACGAAGCTGACTGACAAACTAGGCTGCGTACTGAATTTAAATTGCAGCTGCTTCAAAAAGAGTCTTCATGCTTGATGTCTTCAGGGCCTCATTGGGAGTAATAAAGTCTGGAAATGTCTGGAAAAATATTGTGCAGTCCTGGTTCACACTCCACCAGATACCTTCTTTATTTATAGATAATTTGTAACATTAGATACTGTATGGATGTTAACAATAGTCTTTATCAAACGATGGATATGACAAAGTTAAATCCAGTTGGGCAATGGGGTGAGTGACGTGTGTTAATCATGAATGAAAACCGGGCCATTAAGCATATAGAAGAATTGTGAGGGTCAAACCTGGGAAAATAATGAATGATCAATCAAAATAACAAGTGGTGCATGGTGCATGAATGATCACGCACAGTTTTTGTGTAATCTTGAAGTTTCTGTAACATTTAGCAGTTACAGAAACATTCCCAGGCTCTGCAACACATTTTGTCGCAGGTACAGCAGTTACAAACTTATCTTACACATTAGGTCTGACATGAATGCTAATCTGATGTCCAAATCTTTATTTAAATGTTCCTCTATGGCATTTAATTAGTCTCAAAACCCACACACATAGAAACCAGGCATTTGCACCCACACCAGATCAGTATCTGCAAGAAAAGTCATACCCAAGGGGGGGTATTTGTTCTCTGGGCACAAATTTGGTCCTGTGAGCATCGCAAGCTCAGCCCTCCCAATGTGAGAGCGAGGGTTCAACAATCGATTCCTGTCGAGTTGAGTTTTGAGGCTTTGGAGGCAGGGTCCGAAAAGGCAGCAGTTGATGTCTCCCTCGCTGTCCTGACCGCTTGTTTGAGGAAAGTATTGCATGTGTCGCTTAGTGTTGTGTGTGCCAACCCTCCCACCGAAGCTTGGAAGTCAGGACAGCACGAGTACACACACGAACAAGCACAATCAAGTAAGCTGATTAGTGAGAACTGTAAGTTACACTTGAGTCTGGCTTTAGTGCTTTCAACGTTAACTCAGTGTCATTGACCGAGCTCTCGGTTTGCCTTTCCAAGTGAGGCACAGTATGTGTGGGTTTGCGTGGTGTGTGTTCAGTTTATCATGCAGTCTGGGAAGTGACAGTCGCACAGATTGTGTTTGCGCTGCTACATATGTCCCGATAGCAAAGGCCACAGTCTGACTGATGGCATAGCAAAGTGTGAGCGGCCCCCCTCTTTCTGCTCATTTCTCTCCCTTTTCCCTTTGTCATTTGTCTCGTCCCACTCTCAGCCATTCTCGTGATGCTGTCTTTGCTGAATCAGAAATTGCCAAGTAGGTCAGGTATAAAAAATACATTTATAGCTAAGCTATTTATAATAGGCCTGTTACATCTGTGAGTAAACCGTATTTTGAAAGCATTTTAAGCTGCCACCGAGTTATTTCTTCTTTGTCTTTGATAAAAAGTGGCAATGGCTTTGGTCTTCTAATACTGCAGATCCCAGAGATCTCTTATCAAAGTGTGAGATTTTCCAGTGATGTTTAGATTTCTGTCACTTTTCAATTCAATTCCAGTCAGTCTTGCTGTATTTTAAGATCTTTCAGGTATATTTTATTGTACTTTAAACAATGCTATAACACAGCCGGTCTAGAAAGAAACGTAGCCAGTGTAGTGAAGTTCACTTGACCCCCATTAATCGTACAGCCTCTGTCCATATAAGAAAGAGACAACATCTCTCACAGTACTGAATGGGGGAACCTCAGTCTGTGCAAGCCAAAGAGAGATCCCCCAGCAGAACAGTATCTAAATGGACTTGCATTTCTGTAGCGCTTTTCCAATCTACAGGCTGCTTACACCCACAATCATACACTAATTCAAGGTGCCAACTGCTCATCAGGAGCAATTCAGTATTGTCAGAATTTGAACCAGCGACCTTCTGATTACTAGACGACGCAATCTACCTCCTGAGCTACAGCTACCCCTATCTAGAGTCGGGCGGGATTGTGTCCTGCTGTTTAATCTAAGCATTAGCCATTGTCGATGCTGGAAACATAAAAAGCTACATATTTGTGTACAAATACCTTATAAATATAAAGAGTCATGGGAAAGTGAGTAGGAGCAGCATTTAATTGTATGGATCATGTAATAGCCACATCGCAGGAAGTACGATTTCAACTAAGGCAGTCTTGACTATTTGTTGAATATGCACTACAACATAGTGAAGGCATTTACAGAAACCTAAAAACAAGGCGTGTGTTATGATCCACTGAAGTTAGACATGATTCAAGCCAAGGTGAATAAATCCCTTGTTTTCAATCTGGAAGGAGCCAGAAGGAATTGCAATTGCAATTGATTGACATTCAAGTGAATCCCTATGGGTTTGTCACCTCTTATGACCCAGATATCTACATTCAACATCTTGTTTGCTTGTCTCACACTGCAGTCTTCAGTCCTGTTACACAGTATA
>OMLP01028708.1:18893-29750 GCA_900302685.1 Spondyliosoma cantharus | reverse complement strand
TGTGTGAGTGTACAAATGAACAACATGTACAGAGTAGCATGTTGACAGGTGTCCATTTGAATGTGTGCAAGCAGGAGAAGAGAGGAGAGGAAACGGTGGAAAGGAGGGGGTGGTGGAGTGTGTGTGTGTGTGTGTGTGTGTGGGTGTGTGTGTGTGTGTGTGGGTGTGTGTGTGTATTCGTATTCTGTAGGCCTACAGATTAATCCAGTGGGTTTTATCCTCAGTGAATGGGACAGTGGGGCTTTGCAGTGATTATCCCTGCAGGCCACAGATGATTGCTTTGAATCTCCTGTACGTCCCACACCACCATGTTTCCCTGCCTGCACATCATTCTGTCTGCCTAATTTAGTGAGAAGGTGTTGACGTTCAGTGAGAGTTGACAGATGATAGCATTTGAGAAGATGTCTGTAGGTGGCTGCAGATGCTTGAAGCATCATCTTATAAAGGATTTACTCTCTGATAGAGTTCAAACATGTGTCTAAACAGTTTAAATGTGTAAGTTAAAGTTTATTTTCCTTCCTGTCTGATTCATCGCTCCACCTCTGCACATTGCCGGTTTTCCCATCCGTCTATGTCTCTGCTTAATCTGCCAGTCTCAATCCTAGTCCGCCCGCTGAAGCTCTCTGTCCATGCGTCCTCCTTTGGATTACGTAACGAGGAAATGTCAGAAATGCAATCTGCTCCATCATCCCTGCTCAATTATAACAAAAATGCCAGAATGCTGGGAACCATTTGTCATATGGGTCTCATAATCCTCCGTCACAGCAGAGGTGTTAAAACCGGAGCCGGGCATCTTAAATGGTGCATTTTTACACTCGCTGCCAGGTGGTCAGATTGTGGCCTTGTACCTCTTTGCTCAGTCACTGAGTGGCAGCTGTGTGCAGTTACTCTGTGTTATGGGAAAATTAGCCCCTTGGGCCTGTCATTATAGAAAACTAAAAAAAACTAAAAAGGAAATGCAAAGTCCTGGCATATTATAGGCAATTGCTTTAAGGACAATAACATCTAAGGTGTCCATTTTGGTGACATTTTGCTGGAAAATTGCTCATAAATTACACACTCAGGCATTTACCCTTCTGATTTCCTCAGTGATTTTCCACAGCAGATTTCTCTCTGTGTGTCCTTCCTGTCTCTCCATAGGGAATGTTTTAATTCGTTGAGGCCATATTGTCACGGCAGGCGATTGCTGTGGGCAGAAGACCAGCGTGGTATGAGCTTTTCTAGTTTACACCGTTCACATTCAGCCGCTGTGGTCAACGTGGACAGAATCAGAAGGCTCGATTATGAAGCTGTTCTCTGAACATCTGACATCCATTCTGCAGTTTTTGAGTACTTTGAATCTAAAAGTACTTTTATCTTCAGTGTGGGTGGAAACCTAGTTTTAGCTTTTTGATGTGTTACTGAATAAGAATTGAAAGTTAAATAATAATGTGGTATCTCTGGCTCGAATACATTTTATTCACATGAAAGTTTCAGAAAAGATCTCGCACATGGAACATTTTAAGGAGGCTGATATACAGTAAAAATCCATCTTATACTTCAACTTACATAGAATGCTGCTCTTGTACCGAGTAAAGGTCAATCGTTCTATCCAGCTCTATCTTCTATCATTTGAGAAAGCTGTTTGAAGTTAATTATAAATCTGGTCTTCTTGTGTGCAAAATGTGACTGATTGCATCTAGATTAAAACGAATTTAGATCTTAACACTGTCTTTATCATTCATCTAGTCAGGGAAGATAATACAGAGACATCTTCCTTTCAAAAGATTCAGTTTCAGTTTATTTTTTTGTTTGTTTTTCATCCTAAATTTATACCAAGCCACTTTTGTGTCTGTGTTAGACTGCTGAATCCTGTTACGTCCATGCATGTGTGTGTGTGTTGGTACATGTATGGTATATGAGCAGTCGGGCATGAAGTGGTGGGCGTACTGTCTGAATAGTTTAGCCCTTAGGCTCCCATCATGCTCCGTGGCCCGGTCACATCTTGGCATCTGTTTACTACTCATAGGTCAGCAGGGAGGTACAGTATGTATGCTTTGTCTGTGTGTGTGACTTCACTAAACTAACAATATTTGTATATGTGTAATGGAAGTGAAATATATAATACATTTTATTTTCTGTAGTAACGATAAACGTTCTATTTTAAGAGTAAAAGAATTAATCGACAATCAGGTCCTCAACAAACAATGAGCAGCAGCAGCAGTATTAAGGTCAGAGCCACAGTGCTCCAGCCTCATTTCCTCCATGTTATACCCGTAGTGTAAAAACACACTTTCATTTGCCTTGGAGTCAAATGTGCGGTATAAATTAAGTTTTGTTTGCTAGCTAGAAGATTGATTGAAACAGTGACCAAACAAAGTATGGACTAAAAGTATTCTCTTGTATCATGAGTTTAAACAACCCTTTTCTAATCTTTTGTTGCCGCACCTTGTATGCCCACCATATACCCTAACTACCTCCCTGCAATTCCATGTAGTATTTAGACGAAGTGCTTCATTCATCCAAGAGAGTTTGCCTCTGACCAAGTCCATGTTTGCCACCATAACACATTTGGGGAAACAATTCAGAAAAATATAAACATAACTTGAGATGGGATGCAACTCAAATGTTGCCACCGTGTGAATAAAGTGATTAGATGAAACTAACTAACTCTGTCAGAGAGACGCAGCCCAACATCAAGATGAATATTGAAAAAGGAGCTACAGGAAGTGATAGACTCCAGAGAAACCTCCCTGTTGTGTGGATGAACCTATTATAATCTGAAGGTTGTCTGAGAATAGAGAATGGATGGTGTTATACATTATATAGAGTGTCAGCAGGAGCCTCTCTGACACCAGGATAAGTGTTTTGTAAGAGGCTGTAACACTGGGCAAGTAGCAGGGTATATCCAACACAGGTTGCCAGTTCATCACAGGGCTGACACATAGACACAAACAGCCATTCATGCTCACATTCACATAGAGGCAATTAAGAGCTAGCAATTAACCTAACCTGCATGTCTTTGGACTTTGGGAAGAAAGCTGAAGCACCCAGAGGCACGGACAAATGGAGCACATGCAAACTCCACTCAGAAACCACCTGCTGTGAAACATCTCATCTATCACAAATATTATAGAAGTAGAAAATCTTTTTTTTCTTTTTAACTTCATTTTGAAAGTTCAGTTCAATCAATCATTTATTTGCTCAGCTTGTTAATACATTTTTTAAAGATTGGACCCACAACATATCCTGGGAGCAATGTTTGCGTTTCCAGATCGGTCAATTTCGTCTTTGTTCACCTTTTCAAACACTCGTTTGAACTCGCTGTTTTGAGGATTTCAACCATTGAGGCGTTCAATCCTTAAATCGCTTTCAGCTCAGAAAAAGATATTTTTTTTATCAGCAACAGACCAGTTCTGTTTTGCTACCTCCACGTTTTTTGTCTCTCGTGGAAATGTCACATTATATTACCTCCACGTGAGGCAAACCTGTGCAGAAAGAATATATTTATTTAAACCAGAGAGAAACGATTGAATCAAGAATTAACCTGGTCTATTCAACAGATTATCAAACGTTTACGCCACCCCTCTCGATCTGATTAGAAATTAATTCCGATGGGGGCGGATCGGAGCAACCTTTTCTGATTGAGGTGGTTATTCTGATTTTAAGTGGAATATTAGGATACATGTAAAGGCATTTAGTGTACACCACTGAACCACGGTGCTGCTCTTCACTCATTTCATAATGCCTAAATATATGCTATAACCTCTATGGCAGGAAAATGTTGTGCTAAAATATTAGATGCTAAAGAACATTAGGATAAGCACCTACAAATCCACATGTCTTCCATTGCTGTGATTGGTTCTTGTGCCTCATATCCACATGAGCCCAGTTACTTTAATCACAGAAAGATGATGAATGAAGACAGACTGTTTGTACCTACAGTACAATCTTATTTTTGTAATGTAAGTAGCATCTTTTGAACCTGTAGGCTTAATGTCTGTGGGAGTTTTCAGGTAAGCTTCCTTTGTTAAACAGGTTAGGAACGCAGGCAGTCACAGTTACACTGTTTGATACATTGATTAGATAAGAATGGAAAAATCTATGAAAATGAATAATGTAATCTGGCACACGCATAGACTGCTGCAATAATAATGGAGATATATACAGACATTTCTGCACAGACACAATGATGTAAACACACTGTACTGTATGTACAGGCTGTCACTCCCTCACACACACGCACACACACACACACACACAGCTGTTGCATTAATAACGTTGACCTGGTTTTATCATGTGAATAATGAAACACGCTTCTGCTTTGATGTGCTAAGATGTTAGACCCTCCCACACATCTACGCACACACCTACGCACAAACATACAACCTTGTCCACCCTCTGCTCCTCTCCTCCTTGTCCTTGAACAAGTTCTCCTTGTGTGATGTTGTCAGTTTTCGAGTGTAGAGAGATGTTAACCTTCCTAAGAGAGAAATAATTGGTGGCATGTCTGTGTTATAATTGCAGAGATTGTTATAAAGTTTGAAGCTGCAGTCTAGTTTATGTACTGTTCTAATTTTCAAGAGGAAAGATAAGGATGGATGGAAGACAGGAGGTCAAGCCTTTTGCAAATAGAGGAGGGAGAAAGGGAATAAGAGAAGGAGTGATTTCTGCCCTGTGCTTCAGAATCAGTAGGTTTGGTCACCTCTATTACCCTAAGTGTGTTCTGTGCAGTACTGCTGAACGAAGAGGTGTGCACGAATAAGAATTTAACAAAGAAATCTCACTGTGTCGTAATCTTTCCATTACCGCTCCTTCACGCATGTTCTTCCCGTAGGGTTCCTCCGCCACTTTTGCACTGCTCAATTCTACATGAGTGGCTTTGCTCACAATAACACAAAGAAAAGGAGTGTTACAGAAATAGCAATGCTAATTTTCAGTCTGACTGTGCCCACCGTCTCATTCCCAGAACCTCTCTCACTAATCCACAAAAACAATGTATGAACGAGAGAGAAAAGTGCAGCGGCTATTCTAAAAATCCCCCAGATTTAGGTTAGTGCTTCTATAAACCCGTGAGAAACATACAACTGAAAAACTGACAAGCTGACCTGGTTTCCCCGAATTTCAGTGCAGCCAGAGTGTCCTAATGTCCTATTTCCTTCACAAACATTGTTCATCTCAACTGAACACAGCGCTTGATTGATAGCAGTCTTCTCGGTTCAGAGCCGAGGCAGTTTATCAGGGCAGCCTGACAGTCTGCTACTGTGAGGGATGGTAAACAAGCGTGACTTCATCTTTTTTTATCCTGAATGGGTCCTGCATGCAGCGGAAGGCATTGTTGAATTCGTCTTCTAGGCATTTATCCTTCATACAGGCTGCATTAAATCTACCTGCATTTTTTATTTAATTCATACAACATGTAAGACAGCATCTTTAATAACATCTCTCAAATGTATCAGGATTTATTTTCCTATGTTTCTATTGAAGTTCATGTGAAGAGAACTCAAACATCTATGTAAATTAAGAAAATCTGTGTCGTCAGTCTGTTTACGACTGTTAAGTGTCCCTTGCAGTTATCTTCTTGGGTTCAGCTCCATTACCTTTTCTGGTGTTGTTGGTGAGACTGTGACTGAAGTGCTGATTTAACTTCAAAATGCTGTAACCCGATTAAAGTCTGCTGTATTTTAGGACTTGGTTCATAGCACAAAGGTGTATGATGAGACAGAAAAGCTTTAAATGTGACATTTTATTTGCGCAGAGGTGTGTACTGAAGTGTGTGTGAACTCTGTTTGGCTGCATGAGTTAAAGAGAGTCTACTGTTTAATAGTCTGCGCTCCATATCTGTCTCCTATTTTGTGCTTTTTTAAAAACCTAAAGTATTTCTTAAACGCCTTCAATCTGCTCACAGACTTTGGGCAGAAGTTGAGCCGTGTGATCAATGTCCACAACTATCATTATACCTATATATGGCTTATAATTTATAGAAACTTATAGTCCCAGAATCTGCCCTTCCTTTCAAATCAAAGTGCGTCTTTTCTCCTAATCCTGTGTTGGTGTTATGTCCAACACATCCTGTTTAAACAGGAAATAAATCGCATTTTAAAAGTCCCTAGGTAACTGTTCTACATTATGAATAGGTGCAATACAATCACTGCATGTCAAGTGCATTATACTGAAACTGCAGTTTTGTGTTCATCTATCTCTCTTATCAGTTTGTAATACATGAATTATTCTTTGTAAACTTTATTGTGAGCTTTTTCATTGTTTTCACTTCAAACCTTCTGGTAAAATCAGTGACTTCCCAACAATCTCTGCCGCATGCTGTATTTTCAACTGTTATTTGTGTTCTCAGAGTGGAATTTTCCATTTGTATGCTTCGACAGGATTTTTTTCTTTGTTGCCTGAAATAGCTTTTTGTTGGATTGCTCCACAATTGGGGCTGTGTAGCTTTGTGTTAATCATGTCAGCCTATGACAGTGCTAATCCAGTCCCTCTTCTGGAGCTCTGAGCCATAACTGTACGCAGCTCTGTTATGCTGCGATGTATTCACTCACAAGCTATGAAGCAAACACACCTAGTTCAAATCACCTTAACAACATGACATGAGGTGGTAGCCTGTGTGGTGCACTGGCACGAGGTGGCTTTGTAGGAAGGAGAAGATGTGTTGATGGATGTGACCGATGATGTAGGCCAACAGAGACAGACAAGAATGTCCTTTGAAACAAATCCAGGATGAACGATATAAGAAAAGCAGATGTTGGTCTCAGCTGGACTTTTAAATTAGTATGCTGCTGTGTTCAGGTTCCTACCGGTTTTGCATGTCCTTGCTCTTTCCAAACCTCCTCTCTTCCTGTTTACGCATCTCCCTCTAACTTTTCAGATTAATGCTATTAATATTCTGATCAATAATTCATTCGTGCCCTTTTAATGTCTTCGTATAAATCAATGTTCTCCCATCATGCTTGAATTTGTTGCTAATTTAGTCTTTGATGAGAAGCACTCATTGCTGTGGTATTTCTGCTCTGTACTTACAGACATCACTTGTGAGTGTTATCTTGATATTTATGTCCTTTGTCCTCATCTTCTTGATGTAATAATCCTTTTTCTATTTTCTGCGAGTGGCAAAATTTCCACCGTAATGGCTTCTCATTCTGACTATCCAGGTGTAATTCCGGTGCAGAAAAGTCTCACCTCCTGTGAGCCAGCTGTAAAGTGTTCACCTGGAAACTGAAGTATTGCTTTGTTGTAACAGTCAACTACAGATGAGGCATTGAGGTAAATGTCGAGATAAATGCTATAGATTATTACCTGGGCTTGGAAAGGAGATGAAGTGAAACAAAGAAAGCAAGTGAGAGGAGATAGAGTTAGAGGAGAGAGTGTGTGAGAGAGAAAACAGTGGAGAGTAAATCCTCTTTCCCTGCTGACTTTAATCTCTCCACGGCCTGAGCCTGGCAGTTCAGGCCTTACAGCAGCCGTCAGTCGAGACGAGTGACAACCAGCAGGGCCGCAGGTGGGGGATGGGGACGGCAGGACCTTGTGTCATGTCAGCTCGACTGTAACGTGTGTGTGTGTGTGTGTGTGTGTGTGTGTCTGTCTGTCTGTCTGTCTGTCTATGAAACATGTTAAGCATGTTAAAGTGGAAGGGAATGTCAGAGTGAGATGGATGGAGGAGGAGGAGAGATATAAAGACTGCTGGAGGGAGGCAAAGAATTGCTCGAATTAAAGTGTGATGTGAAACGTTCATTAGACTGATTGGAAAGAGAAAAAACAAGACTTTTTTATTTTTCGTTCGTCACCAGCAAAAGAGTGTGATAATGATAGCTGATGGGTAGCTGAGCTAACAAGAGCTCATCATTTGTTTTTTATTACTGTAGCTTTTTAAGCAAAGCAACAAAATTGGACTTCTGACTTTGTGTGCTAATCCTCCTGTGTTTACAGGACAGAGGTTATTTGAGCAGATACCATTTCAGAGAGAGATTATTTTAACCGTTGTTTGCGTTTTAAGCAGGGCAGACATTCGAAAATGAGGTAAATTAGTCTGGTAAAATGTGATTAAGCAACAGCTGCTCCAATGTTATATGTATATTTTCTGGTATGACTACACAACAACAATGAAACCATATAAAGTGTCAGACTGGCGTGATTATTTCTCTTTCGTTCTCGCTCTCAGTTCAGTGCTGATCTGTTCGAACACAACGAACTAAAACCTAACCGGTGTGCAGCTTCAGATTTAGGCCGTTAGTTCTTGTAGTTTTGGGAAGTGAAGCGCACTGACTTCTTGCAAAGTTTCCTGATGGAACTGCAGCTCATGGTTAACGAGTATACAAGCTTACTTTTCAGGCACTCTAGGAATGTCTAAAAATGTCTGTCGGTTGGTCCACTGCATTGATCCAGATCGAGATATACTCCACTAATATTGGATGGATTGCCATTAAAATGAAATACAGCTGGTCTCCAGAGAGTTATTGACGATCATTTGACTTTTCAGCTAGGAGTTTCAGTTAGCATTTAGCCAAGGTATGGATCGCATGGTTGGTCAGCCTGTCCACCACTTTGGGCCAGGCTGATATGTCTTGAAAAACTAGATGGATTGGCTAAACATTTGACAGTGAAATTCATGTTCCCCTGTAACTACTAAGAGGTCCTAAACCTTTTAACTAGTGTCAATGTTTTTAACTTGTCCAATACTGCTTTACTGTGACCAAATACACAGCAAACTCAGTATAATTGACTTCATCTGTACCCCGTGTTTTTAATGCTAATTAGCAAAGGCTAGCAAACCTTACTAAGATAGTGAGCATCCTAAACATTATAGCATCGCTGTGTTAGCATTCTCATTTTGAGCATGTTTGAATGCGGACAATCAATACTAACAGGTGACTTTGGAGTGTCACTGCTTACCAAACTTCACATATGGACATCAAAATGTTTCATGGAGCTGCTTCACCAACCTCAAAATGTGTTTACATGTCTTCCTGCTACGAGCAGCTCCTCCATTTCCTTTGAGCATTGCATTGGGGGAGAATAGTGTTTATGAACTGAAAACAACCAACTGTTTTTAGTGTACTTACCGTGACTTTTCCATGGGACATTATGTATTCAGACCCTGCTTAGATTCAGTATATAGTGAGGATTTGGGACCAAGCTCATGTCTTGCTTCAGGAATTTAATCTGATTTGTTAGTAGTAATATATATCCGATGTTTGTCAGCCCAATAAGCATAGTATCTCTGCTAAACTGCAACTAAATTGGTGTTAAATTGGTTTCCAGTGGGGCGAATCTACAGTATGTTTGTTTAGACAAAGCTTAACTCAAATGAGAGTGTTTAGAGGAGGTAGTGACAGAGATGGAGGGAGTGTTGCATCATGAAGACACCACAGCGTCACAAACAACACCCAAAATAGATGTTGTGTAAGGTGAATGATTTATTTAAAGTACGGCGTTCAACACATTTAATTGTCAAAGCAAAATGAGCACACATTGGTTAAAAGATGAATTGTTGAGAGAATGTTGATGATCATTTTGACAGATCGAGAATGAGTGACAAAGACAATGAAAGACAGAGTGGTCGCTGTCAATATAAAAGGAAATGAGAAGACACAGCTGTGCTGTGAGTGTGTGTTAACAGGAAGCAGCTCCACTGCAAAGAGATAAGCAATCACCGGCAGATCAATAACACAGCAGAACATTGCAGTGGGAAGATGAATATAGTGAGGAGCATCAGGAACAGAAGACAGAGCATGTGAGAACAGGTCTGAATGTTATTAACTGAGTGAGATGTCACAGATTGCAGTGCAGTTATTGTTGCTCTTGTAATTGCACAGTGACATGTTTCATCACAGTATGTGAGGAGCACAGTCTTTTTTTGTATGTTATTATGGAACATGCTTCCCTGCCATCAATGCTGTTGCCATTGACAATACAACCATGCCAACGCTGTTAACAAGCAGACATGAAGTGATGATCAGTCTTGGTCTGCTGCCATTTTGAACTTTATATTTATTTTCTATGGTGGAGCAGAGCGATTAATTAATAACCTGACTCTTGTGTCCAAAATGAACATGACTGAAGTTTTCTTGTATCTTGGCAGTTCTTATGAAAGATCATTTTTGGCTGGTGAAATCATAAGAGGAACCGTTTCTAGTCCATCCTAAAACATGGTGGATTTCTGTTCAGTCCATCTGCATTTTTCCTAAAGCCTCGCCTCGTCTGTATGTCTCACCTGTATGGCATCTGTTATATGAACTAAAGCTCACGCCGCTGTTGCACTCATTGTAAGGAGCTCTGCAGAGTCAGCCGAATGGCTTAAATGTAAAATGTCAAGATAAATATTTTAAAGTGCAACTGTGTACCAGGCATAGCAGACAAAAACAGAGAGAGAGAGAGAGAGAGAGAGAGAGGGTATGAAAGAAGGAGAGAAGCACTTTGAAAAGGCTGTCTCTTTCCCTCCATCTCTCTTCCCGGCACATGTTCAATTATTAACCGACCTGACGACTCCGCTGGGATGGAGGCAGAGACAGACATACAGACAGAAGACAGGGCAGAACGAGGAGATACTTTATCAAACATCCAGCTGTGACTTTAACTGACCTTGTGTCTGTTTACCTTCGAGACACACTGACAGGGACTGATTGATGGGTCAGCCTCAAGCTGAAAACTATCTTTTCAGGTCCCAAAATTGAGTATATCAATAAGCTGTTTTTGATATTTTAGAGAGAACTAATTTAACAGTGTCAAACGACTATTTATGGCTGCAACACTTATGTAACTCAAAATACACTACAGCAAAGTGAGCCAATAATAATTCTGCTTTTGTAGCACAAGAATGCTCCACTTTGATCCATTAGGAGATTTTTTTTTTTTTTTTTTTTTTCAATT
>OMLP01028708.1:3518-18873 GCA_900302685.1 Spondyliosoma cantharus | reverse complement strand
TTAGGAGATTTTTTTTTTTTTTTTTTTGTGACAGATTAATAAAACAGTCTCGGCCAGCCACAGCGCCCAAATCAGTCCAAAACGCAGCGGTCCCTCGGTCCCATCGCAGCACTGTACATTGCAGTAGATTACATTACATAAAGCTTTAATGATCCCCGAGCTGAAAGCTGCCGGGTAGTTACATTTATATCAGCGACGAGCCACATTAGAACAAAAATCCTTCAATGTGATTTGTGCAATAGAAACAAAAACGCATCAGACATACAAATGAGATGTGATTGGACTAGATCAGATTATTTGCCTCATTAAAGGCCTAATTCTTCTCGTCTCCTTCCCCCCGACCAGCAGCAGCAACAGCTGTAGCTGTGTCAGCCCGTAGAGTAACAGCCACATACATTTTTCATGGACCATACCTCCAGCTCTACTGTGTGTGGCTATATGAAATACTGTCTGGCAGCGCGTCAGAGGAGCAAAAATAGACCCCTGTCTCTGTCCTGATACTTTTTCTTCAAGCCGTGAGAGTGATGGCGCTCCTCCCTTGTTGATGCCTGAGGAGGAAATATTCAGGGTCAGCGGGGTGGAGGTTTGAGCTTGGGGTGCGCGCAGAAGCATTTTTTTATTACATGGATGGTGTGTTTGTGGGTGTGCGTGCACACAGTTGGTTGCGTGTTTGACTGGGGCTGTAAACAAAAACAGAACCTATTTACCAACAGTGTTTTAAACAATAAATTATGCACCACTTGTGCTTATGAGGTAAGAATTCTGCCTTTCATTTGGCTCAGTCAACTGGTGAGTCAAAATGAGATGATGGTCTTTTTCTGCGTTGTTGTCAGTGACTGAGCAGTTATGACAAACATTAATATTGACCTGCTTTAACTGCAGGAACCTTTCTAATAACCTTTAAAGGAACTCTGAGAACTTTCTCTGGATTCAGCTATAATTCCTACTTGGATAAGTTTTAACTTCAGGGTTCGGAAATGGGTCAAGTCTGTTGTTAAAAACTCTCCACTGTAGTGCTGAAAGACTCTTTGACCATAGCTGCTGTTAAGAATGATTAAGCCTATTTTAAAACAACCTCTCCCACCTCGAGAAGAATCAGACAAACAATGGGGGCAAAAAAAGCCACAAAGATAATTTGAACAATTTCTTTTGTTTGAAAATGTAACCTGTCAAGTCATCACTAATGGCCACTATATTGAAGGATCATGCATGAATATATCGTGTTGACTCCACGTGCTGACAGAAATAGGGCTGTTTTCAGCCTGAACACCAGCTAATGCCCCGAAAATATATTCTTCCTTGCACTGTTTTGCAGTATTGTCGATGAACTCCCCCTCTTCTTCTCTCTCCCTTCCAGCCTTTCTTGTTTGAGGTCAAAGTTCAACGGTCATCATGGCGGACGAATCAGACATGCGCAATGAGCTGGCTGACCTGCAGACACGCGCAGACCAGATAGCTGATGAGGTACAGTAGAGGACGCATATACACACTTGTGTACACCTTGATGAACATGCTTTTGTTTTGGCACACACACAAACACTGATGTTATCTACTCTCATATTGGAAAGAAAGATAATATATTGCATTGTGTTTACAGTAAAATATTTCCCAAAGGCTTAAGATATGTAATTTAGTCTGCAACTCACAGTGGCTGCTCCAGCCAAATGTTTCCATGTGATTCCTTGTTGAAGTGGCTGCTAGAGTTTAAATGCTAGAGTATTGCTCTTTATATACACTCTTTCTGTTGTAATTAAGTTCAGTATATAGGATCCATTCCAACATCAAGTGTGAAGGCATCCAAAAAAAAACTGACATGATTTATAATTACCACATTTAATTCCTTAAAATAGCTCCTTCTTTCTCACTTATTAAAGATTCATGAATATATGAATGTGCAAATATTGCTCATTTCATACTAAATTCTGGGCAGATTATGTCTCCTACTTTACTACAAAATCCATTCTCAGTGTATGTTCACTGAAGGCTTCAAGTTTCCACATCACACTTGTATATATGCTGAATATATACTAGGTTTGGCTGCCCGCCTCTTAGAAGAGATTTTCAATAAGAACAGAGAAAATGTACACTTTCAGCAGACGGATGGAAACAGAGATTTCTAGTGTGAACCTCTGCACATACATCATTCTACACACATGCAAGGCAAATGCAAACAGTATGTCATATGTTACAGTCAGCTCATACATGATGAACATTTTAAACAGTGATTTGCCAGCCCAATCCCAAAAAAATCAGGTTGTATCCCTTTTTCATAACATCACAGCTAGGAACATCCGAGTCAGTTTATATTACCTGCTTTTTTCAATAAAGAGTAAATACATCTTTAAAAGTATGTAACTAACTGTGCACTTATAGGCGAAGTGAGAGGCACAACAGAAAGCAAGAAAACGAAAACTGACATTTCAAAATGACCCGTTCTCAGAAAGACACAAATGTATTCCTACAGCCTCCAGGCTGACAGACACATCTTTTTTAATGTGACCCTCCCTTGCTTTAACAATTTGTTCTCTAAGTCTCTTTCATCAAGCCTGCACTTTTTTAAGGAAGGCAGAACTTTGCCCTTTTTAATGAGTTGAGAGGAGCTCAGGAAGAGCAGATAATTCTGTGCAGCAGAATAATGGAGCAGCTCAAATGGCCTTATTAAACATTCATGAGGAGATAATGCAAGGCCAAAAGGCTCCATGGATGTGACGGGAGGGAAGGGAGGAAGAAATAAGGAAGGTAGGCCTGGATGGATAGATGGATGGATGGAGCAACAGAGGGGCAGAGGCGGAGCTGGAGACGAGGAGATAACAACGGAGGAAAGTCTGAAATGAGGATTAGGAATGAAAAAGTCTTTGATTTAAGAGATGGGTGAGACTCAGAGGGATCATGCAGAGGGTAGAAAGTTGGCAAACAAAAGGTAGAAATCGGATGATTAATCCTTGGATCAGAGGAGAGAAGAATAATCAAGGCTAATTATATGACTAAGTATCAGTAATCTGTCTTTCTTCACATTAGAATTTTGTTCTTTTTCTCTCCTTTGGCCACCTTTCATATGTGCTTTGTAATCCCTTTATATACTATCTTAATGCACTGTGATGTTTACTGAGGAGTCTACAGTAACAGGTGATGTGTGTTATGCCTGCATTCGCTCTCTTGTGGACTCTCAGCTAATCATTTAATCCCTCTCTCTCTCCCTCCCTGCAGTCTCTGGAGAGCACTCGGCGTATGCTGTCTCTTGTTGAGGAGGTGAGTCCAGTCATCCAGTGACACAAATCACAAGGCCAGTCCTGCTCATTATATTTCTCTTGTTGACATTTACCAACACCTGTCTCATGCTAATACAGATGGAGCCTGGGGTGGCTTTAGAGATTAAAGAGCAAAGGTTTTCAGCTGATCAATCAGCTCATAGATCAGTTCTTTAGTACAAAGTGTGTTAAGCTGTCAGTCTGCCTGCTCAACCTCAGCAATGTTACAGAGGAGGGACTGAAGCTTTTTATGTTGAGTTGTTGAGTTGTTGAGTTGAACAGTCTCAGCTGATCCAGGAACAAGGAAACCACTGGACAGCTGACTCTTGACCCTTAACTTGAGTAAACATATCAACAAACTGGGCCTTCAAACATAAATGTTAAATACCTCTTTTATCCTATTAAAGATAGGTTTGCAATTTACTCAATCCCATGCAAGAAAGAAAGAAAGTTGGATGAGCTTTCACAGCAAAACAGCATTTCAGCATTCTCCTAAACAGCTCAAGTAGATTTGATGTAGACTTGCAAAGAAACAACCTTGATTAAAAAACTAAAATGGCTCCATACAGCTAGTCCCGTCTAATCCAATTCCCTGGAAGCTCAGAGATCCCCAATATGAACTGAAAAAATGCATGGTTTTACACTTGTGCCATGCAATTGAGTGCTTGCACCCACTTCAGATGGGATGCATGCTAACCCTTTTTAGCTCACCAGCCACAGTGCAGATTTTGCGTCAAAGAAGTGTGTAAATAAAATCCGTTCAAATTAATTTGGAATTTTGGGGCTTCCGCAGACTTGGATTACACCAGACAAGCTGAATGGACCCAGTTTATATTTTCATTTATGTGTTTTTCTACATCTCAAATCAATTCTGCACCACCTTCAGTTGTTTAGCAGAATGCTGCAGTGCTGTTTTTCTGTATTCTGGAAGCTCCATAAATGTTCTGAAACTTAGCTTTCCATCAGCATGTAGGAGATAATGACTGAATTTTAATTTTTAACATTTCACATTTTCTTAAGAAAACATAGAAAAAAACTGTATTCCTAACTGTAAAATTCCCTATTGATCTATCTAATTATCTGTCTAGATATTGGTATACAGTGATGTAATGTCAGCTCTACTGTTGCTTAAGGACTTTCAAGATCATTTATGCTGTGAATAACCAAACAAGCGTTGTCACCCAAATGATCTCAGAAATCACTCTACTGTATCTGTGACCATCTGTAGAAATTTAGGTTGAACAGTCAGGCGTCTCAACTAGGTTTGTTTGAGGTTCTGCAAAAATATACTTTAAAATCCAGTCCCTTCACCACAAAAAGATGTTGTGTGTTGGGGAAGAGCTCTGCAGAGACATGACGAAGTCCATTTTGTCACTGCATGTGGTGCTCTCCTCTTAGGCGAAGATGTTCTTCTTATCTTTTGCCCTCATAAACAACTCATCATCATTCTTGTTTCTGTGCTCCATGTAGATCCAGACAGTTTTGACCGCCACAGTGTCTGAGGACAACTTGCTTGTTCCAGAGCTGCGGGACTGTAGCGTGTTCCTTATCCTTAATTGACACCGTGTTGGCATGCCAGGAAAGTTAGCATTAACTTAGTTGTAAGCTTGTTTTGCTGTTGTTTGTTACTGCAGTGAGCCTCTCTTTCCCGTTATTGGCTCCACACACGGCCCTGTTCTAACCCCTGGACCAGCTACCCTGCCCTAATGAGACAAAGCCAAGAGCGACAGGGAGACCTGCGGCTGACCTACGCAGTGACCTGTTCGACAGACAAGCCTTTTCACTGGCAGTAGCGCAGTGTTTGACCTTTGGAGTTAATGCCAAGGGAATGCCATTTGTTCGTTCCAACAGTTGGTCTCTGATTGCACCATGTCCCATGGTTTCCTTGGGATGCTCTCAGACGGTCGTTCTTGAGTTAAAACCAGTGAAAGACACTGATAATGTTTTCAATGACTGATTCATGTTTTGGCTTCTCTTCTCCTCTCTTGTTGACAGCAACATGCTCTTTATCTCTTTCACTAAGCATCTCTAAGCAATAGGCTCAATATAGACTGCAATAAAGCAATAAGGCAGCATGGATGAGAGTCAACACTATTGTTATCACCACAATAGCAGTGTTACCTGAATTAAACCCTCAAATTCTCTTTAATTGTAGTATTTTTATTATTATTTGGTGTTGAAGTGATTCTGTGTCAGACCATACAGTGCACCTGTCCTTCCAGTAAACTGTGAGCATGTGCAAGTAGTCCATGACCTCGGTGTTTAAAGGGCTTATAGTGCGCTTAAACTAATGGAATAAGTGGAGAGCAGTGAGAGCAGGGAGCATGCTGGTCCAGGGATCTCTCTGAGATCTGTGCAGCGATACCTGCTCATTTAGGCAAGTCCAGATCTGATAGTGAGCTAAAACCA
Source organism: Spondyliosoma cantharus (assembly GCA_900302685.1). NCBI lineage: Eukaryota > Metazoa > Chordata > Actinopteri > Spariformes > Sparidae > Spondyliosoma > Spondyliosoma cantharus. The sequence continues at coordinate 13,216 of OMLP01028708.1, read as the reverse complement.
TGTCAGATAACATAATACGTGTCTTCAATTAGTTTTTATACCGTGTATTCTGCTACAAAAAATATTTTAGTGATCACAGTGATGCCGTTTAGTTTTCTCTGTTGTGCTGATATCCTGATTATTATCATTAACAGTCATTTTTTTATTATTCTTTCTTGTTGAAAGAAAAGCAATGCGACAAAAATAATGAAAGTAAAGTAAAATATCATCAATATGCATTTAAGTATCTAAACTCCATTTACAGAAAGTAGCTGGACCATTATAACAATAAATGTAACAATTGTTTCAATTTTCCGATGTGTTATCTGAAAATTGAGTCGCTCCAAGTATGCTTATTCACATGATTTTTCATTGTTAATTGGCTAATAAAGTCGAGTCTTACCAATAACTAATACTTTGAATAACAGTTGGATAAATGTACCCTTGAGTGATACATCCTTTGTAGATGAATTTGATCAAACCCTTTGACGTCTGGTTTATTTTCTGTTGTTTTGGTTGCAATTACATTTGCTGTGATTTGCGAAAATAATTCTACATACATTCATAAAATTATAGTGTTTTAATTAGTAGAAACATAACAGAGATGAAGTTGATGATGAGAAAAACAACCTTGTCAAATAAATCCGCCTCTTCTCTCTTAAATCTTTCTGTCATTTTCCTAAACTTGTCTCTTACATGATCCTTAAAGGATCACACCCACCCTATTATTGCACCGCAGCTATGATTCCTACTCTCTTTATTCTGTTTCTTTGAATGTTGATGATCCAGAAATGAAAGTGTTTTCTACTTTCGTACACAGCAAGTTGGTCTGGTTGAACTTATCAGCCTAAAACATATAGTGTCATTGTAATATCCTTGCAACTGTATTATAATATCATTATGCATGGATTATCATTTAATATGCATGAGAGAGAGAACAACAAAGGGAAATCAATTCACAAGAAATGCAAATTTCCCCCAAAAAAAGGTAATCAAATATACCTGCATAACAAATAATAAATACCCATTTCTTTGTTTTAATGTTTTAATTTGAGGTTAAGATGGGTGTTAGTGATTCTGGCACTGTGTTTCTGTTATTAGAAGTATTATAAAACAATACTTAATATAATATTTTAATATCCACCTCTGTGGCTGCAGGGAATTTCTCTTTACATTACTTTGGATTTACAGTACGTAAAAATAAACATGTATTATTGTAATAATAACTGATGTACAAAAGCCATAAAACGCTAGAGTTCATTATTTCCTGGAGGCATGGATGAGTCTTTTTATTACTTTTATTACTTTGTTTCAATAAACAAAAAGGCATGAGTAACAATGACAGTAAGTGGACTGAACATAGAAACACTCCCAGTGAGTGATGTAATGTGTCCTTGTCTCATGCAAATGTCACCCATAATTCATTTTGTGGACCCGTGTGCGACATGACCTTCATTTTGTAAGAGAGCAGGACATGTGGGAGATACTGAGATACCGAGCATCTCAGGACTATACTTATACTAAGTGATTATTCATTCTCATCAGCAATGGTAACAGTAAAGACTACAACTCCACACACCACCTCACAATGTCATCAAACGCCATGTTTTGTTATTGTTGTTATCAAATACTGTGCGTTTAAAGCTTGAAAACACACAAGAAAAAGGGAAACAAATAAATGCAAGTATTCCAAGTTTGTCGGTTGAAGTTTGACATTTTGGGAAATACATAGGGAATATTTGCTTTGCTGCACAGGGTTAGGTTAGGGATATGAGCGAATATAAGTGTTTAAAGTGCCAATTTTAATTTAATTTTTTAACATATGCTGTGATTTGGAATTCATCACTTTTTTAGATTGCATATAAAAAAACTAAGACCTATTGTAGGTCTGTTTATTTTCCACTGTTACCATTTCTGGTGTTAAAAAATACAATACGCTATGGAGAGATGTGGTGCAGTGAACACTCAAATTGGAAATGAATTGAACTTTATTGTGAAACACATTTGATACGTTTTTCCGAAAAGATCTTATTTTTCTTGATAAAAAGAGATATTGAAGTTGACTTATGAAGGCTGTTATCTTCACACCAGGCCTGCAGGCAACAGAAATGAGAAACTACTTGGGGGGGCGAGAATGAAATGTGAAGACAGCGGGTGAGAGAGATAGAAAGGAGGGGAAAAAAAAAAAAGAAAGAATGTGAGAAAGAGATGAACATAAGACGGATGAGGAATGAGATGAGGAAAGTGTGCAAGATAAATGCAGAGCTAGAGAGGAGTCTGTGAAGGACATCAAGACCAAATCCGATGCCTCTGTGGAACAAAGAAATGGGAGATCTGATTTTCACAGCAGCATCAGGCCTTAAGTCAGAGAATATATTACACAAGATGGACGTAATATTATATACATGCAGGCTGTTGTAAAACTAGAAACCACCACACTGTTCTCTATGAGGAGAATACAGACAATAGCAAGGGATTTAATCAACCGAGTCTCAAAACTGTTTTTCTTTAATAACAGAAAAAAGTCGATTTACATTCAAAGTGGCTTCTCACAGGGGACGTTTTTTCAGTTGTGTTTTAAGAAATGTTGTCTTGTTTGCTTGCTTTCTTGAGATAAGAATATTGGTACCACGAGCATGTTTTTTTTACGGTATATATATGAAGCTATGCTAGCAGCAGGTTATCTTAGCCTGTATTCACTTTAGCTTTTCTTAAGGTCATTCATGCAGTGCAAAGTAACAATGGTTGTGTTTACAATGATTGTAACCGGTACAGACATAATCTTGAGGGTTTCTTTTAGAAATACCTTTAATTCACCTCATCTTTAAGACAGAGCACAGTTTAAGAAAAAGCATGAAGACAACATTACTTCCAACCGCATTAGTCAAATTAAATGTACGTAAAACTCACATTTTATAAATGGACTGCTTTATGTCAGCCCTGCTGTTATCACAGAGATGAATAACAAAGAAAGGTCATTTACTGGACGGGAAACTATCTGCTAAAAACTAATCAGGTCCTTTCTGGAGACTGTGTGACTCACTGTATCACAGCAAAGTGTGAAAAAGACCTGTGTGTGTGCATGTGTGTGCACGTTTAACTAGCCATGCAGAAAGATATGATGTCATCTTACTGGACTTGGCCAGTTGGCATGGTCGGATATCCTGTCCTGTAGTTCAGGATCTACGGCTGCCCTCCCTTGTCTGTTATTTCCCACAAATTCTTCATGGTAAAACAAGCAGTTCTATCTGAAGTGTCTGAAGTGTCTGTGCTGAGGATTCTTTAATTATCATTTATTTATCCACAAATCTCATGTAAATAAACTGCTTTTCTAATTATAACTTGACTTTTAGTCACCCATAGAACTCTTTCTGAACCCTCATTGATCAGCAGCAATTTAACTTTGGCACAGATCTGTCGCCACTGGCAGATGGCAGACAGTTAGATTGATACTAATATCAGTAGTATGACTTACTGGCCTCCAGCACTGCTCTCTATCTATCACTGCTCCAAGAAGGTCAGAGCACACTTTGATCCAAAATAGCTGATGCATGAACTGAACGGCCTTTGGTCTTTGATATGTGTTAGAGGAAGCCTCGGGCTCATGGAGAGCGCAAAGCTGTTGTTTTGTTGTGTGCGTTAATGTGGTTATAGTGTGCTTACTGAAGTGTGTTATTATGTGAGGCACAGAGAAATAACAGCGTATGAGTCTGCATGAATGTTTTGTGTGTGCCTGTGTGTTTGAGTGTGTGCCAGCTCTGGAAGCCAAATCAGAATGTTACATGACTGGAGCTTTGTCAACAAATCTGTGGTACCAGCCCAGCGAACATAACAAATATAGCACATGCCATTTGGTGGACAAGTTTATCTCAGGAATCATTGCGGGATCATGCATCAGTATATTTGTGGCGTTTTGGTGGTTATATTCATTGGTGTTAGATGTCTTTATTTAAAAAAACAAAAAAAAAAGAATCCACATATCAGCACATTCACTTAACACAAAATTCAAAGCCTAAAATGCAACATTTTAGCTTTTCAGGTGCTGGTGATGGATTTTGGACAGAGCCAAGCCAGCTGTTCATCCTGTTGTAGCCTTTGTGATAAGCTCAGCTAATGGTTCCCCAACATAGCTTCATATTTAGCGCACAGAAATCGATGAGAGCAGTATGAGTCTTCTGCCTGACTTTTGGCAAGAAAGTGCATTTCCAAAATGTCAAAATAATCTGAAGTCAAGCTGTCTCAGTGGTGCCAGAAGAGATCAGTCACACTCCAAAAAGTGATTTCAAATTGTAATTTGACCCACCTCTGCTGCCCTGATAGCTCTGCTCTGTTCTGCTCTGTTGACCTTCACTGATCTGTCACATTTATTCCTCTTTCTCCCAAATTCTCTTCTTTTTCCTTTTTCCCCTCTCTCTTTCCGTCTGTCTGTCTGTCTGTCAGAGTAAAGATGCCGGCATCAGGACTCTGGTCATGTTGGATGAGCAGGGAGGTAAGTTGATAGGGAGAGGTCACCAAACACTGTCTCTCTAACATCTGTCTTCACTTTAAATCTGCTCTGCTACGATTCTCTCTTTGCAGCTATTTTATGCACTATAATGGGAGGTTGTCATCAGCAGTATGTCCAGTATAACACTGTACAGTCCCAGTCAAATTCACAGCCCAAGGGACAACGACCTTTATGGTTTGATAATTACTAAGGCAGAGGAACAGTTGATATCTGTGTGAGCTTCTGCCAAGAACCTCAGCTGCAGTCTGAGCTAATTTAGCTTAAAATTATTATACTGGAAGTGCTTGTTGAGCTAGCCTCCTGCACTGCCGCCCTGCTACTACACTTTTCTGCTTACTGTACTTGTCAGGCAAATGCATATATATCTTGGCTTAATCTTGCTGATTATATTTTAGCTGCATGCCCTTTAAAGCAGTAGAACAAGAAGGTAAAACAGAATAATTATACTGATGCCTCTAGTACCACACTCTCTGAAACCTGGTTGTCATGTTCATAAGGAACCCTTTACAGATATGTTTTCTGATGATAGTTATTAGCATGCTGGGGAGGATGTGATGACCCAACTGCAGCAACTTCTCAGTTAAAACTAAATATGAGATAAATCGGTGGAAGGAGCAGATAGACATGAACAGAGTGAGACAAAAGTTGCTTAGTTTGTTCTACCAGCCAGTTTAATGTTGTACTTTCAAAGCCCATTTTTATTCAGAAAATCTTTCTTCACAGCGAGGTCACATAAACACAACTTGGAAACAACAGTTAAACAATGATGTCAGAATTAGTAAAGCAAATGTGTCCAAGACAAGACTTGACTAATCTAGCATATCGTGAGTTTGACCCACACAGCAGTCGAAATAAAGTATAGAAACACACTGAAGGAAATTCCATATTACTACTCTTTGTACCTGCATTAAAGTTGCAGTTGTTTTGTGGATATCTGTGTAAATTCAAGGTATATTTAGCGTGGGATCATCTAGTCGTAGCATGTGTAGAGGGATGTGTGTGTATGTGTATTACCAAAGGCTTGTGTTCAGCTGCATGCGTGAAAGAGCAGCCTAATTGGCCTGTCAAAGGAACATATAGCCTGTTTCCCCTCTCGCTCTGCCTTCTTCCCCCCCCGGAGTAACGGCTGCCACAGTGAACTGCTCACTGCTGTTATCGCAGGACAGCAATCAATTCGCAGATTTAAATTACCTCTGCCTCTCAGCAAATGTCCTCTTAACCTGATCCCCATCTGTCTCTTCCTCTTTCTGTCTCCCTCCTCTTCTATCTCTGTTTCATGCTTATTCTCTTCTTTCCCACCACCCCCGGCTCTCATCCCCTTCACTTTTTTTTTCCCGACCTCTATGCTCTTCTCTCTCCTGTTCCGTTTCCTGGAGATCACTTTGGTTAGAATAATTATGAAGCTCTTTCTTGTCTTTCTGTTGTGCCATTTGTTCTCTCTATCCTTCCCCCCTCCTTCCCGTTTACAGCCACACAAGTCTCTACTGTGGGAGGCTCTGACAAATTTGACATGTTTTCTACATCAAGAATTCCCTCTTATACTGCTAAAATATGTTTTTTAAAGACTAATAAGTAATAGCTTTGCAAGCCTGTGGTAATACAATCCCTTTGAGTTGTAAACTAGTGTGAAACTAATCCCTCTGCCATTTACACATACACACATACATAGGAAGAGATTTGTCATTTCTTGCAGTGATTTATTACCTGTGGTGAAGGTCTCACTGCAGCTAATGAGTCCCTCCCTGCTTGGCTGTTACATGCATGTTGACCTGAATTACACTTCAGTCAGAGCTGATGGATTGCAGCTCCGCCTCAGTGAGCCCGCGCCAGGAGCAACTCGCAACGTTTAGCACAAAGATTGGTTTGTTTGTAGCTTCTGCAGGTTGGAAATGTACAAGGAGTGTGGTTGATTTTTGTTCAGAATAACAAATGTCAATCGAGGTATTGTCATGTTTTTTGCTCACCACTTTATCACTGTTGGACCATTACAGCTTGTCACAAGTTAATGACACAGCGTTGGTAATGAGTTGCACATATCAGCGTCTCATTTGCATTTGACACTGTGATAAAATTTAATTTAAAAAAAATCACTAAAACATTGGACTCCTGGATAATGTAACTATCATTAGGTTTATATTGTGGCCACCAGTTTTAACTATTTCATTTTCGTTTCTGAAAAAGCACATTTTGTCTGTCATTTTGGCATGGAGGACAGATCAAAATACTACAATACCCATGATCCTTGGCCATCGTTGCCATAGAGAAGGAGCTGGGCAGAAGCGCAAATCAAAATTCAAAACAATTCTAAACTTATCGGTGCAATTGAGAACAAAATATGGCGCCATAGTTGCCGAATTAATCCAAAATTGATCCAGAGTTTAGACCTGAATTGATCTGTCTCTGTAACACTGTAATCTTCCTTCATTTCTCTCAAAGTGTACAAAAATGGAAATATAATAATAATATGACATAGCTCCAACAGACCTTTTTAGCAGACGTCTTGAGGTGGAAAAGATTCCATTTAGCTGCTTCAGTTTCATGGCCCTGATCTTACTGAGACACCTGAATAGAACAAAGCATCAGTAATATTATTAGTAACACCTGTGGTTATCCTACTACAACAAGTGAAAAGGGCCTTTAACACTCAGTCCTCGCTGATTTGAACCCTTCTGCCTTCTAACTGGCTAAAGCTGTGACTGACTACAAGAGAGGACAGGAGGGCTTCACGCTATAATCCACAGACGGTGGGGAGGAAGCAGGTTAAGTCTGAACTGGCTGTCCGAGGCTCAGGAGATAAACAATGTCTCCCTCTCTGTCTCTCTCACGTTCCTCCTCTACTCAATCCCTCGCTCTGCCAGGGATTACTGCTGGAGGCCATTTAGTTGTCGTGTGTAGCACTCTGTCGGTGAATTCCACTTACACGTAGTAGTCGATTTGTATCTTATAGCTAGCTGATAACATTCATCTTAGTCCTTTCTCCTGATCCTCTCCCCTTAGATTTGAAGATCTCTCTTTTCTCTTTGGAAAGTTTCTTCCATTTATGCTGCACTCGGTATGAACTACTCTGGCTTTAGAGAGGAGGACAAGTGAAAGAAGAAAGAGTTGAGTCAGATTAAAAACATTTATATAGTAAAAAGTAGCAAATGGGAATTTTCTTAGAAGCCTTTCCAGTCAAATGTGAGGAATTTGTTCACAGTCTGTTTCTGTTTATGATGGAATGGCAGGACGTATGGTTCTTCCTTCCCAGGATAAAGGTTGCCATCTTATATTTTGGGTGTGTCACTACAGTTTTGTCTGTTGTTTGTGGCCTCCTTCCTTTGACGGCTTCAGAGAGCTGTAGACGTACAAAGCTTTCCTTTACAACGTGCCTTGGTTGTGGATCATTATTGGATCAATAACTCATTTCTATAGATCTTGAGCCGTGTTATATAATCATCTGTGTCCTCTGCACTACAATGTGACTTATCAAAGCCTGAGGATTCCTGGAAGAAACGATGCCCACTGATGGAGATTACTACTATCCAGTCCTATAATCATTAACCAGCCAGAGACGGGATCTGACCTTGAATCTGAGCTTTTTATAGCTCTGTGACCATCTGAGTGAAGAAGCATTGGTGACTTGTTGGTCCTGAATGATGCTTTTCATCACATTCATGAAATACTCAGATCAGCAATATGTCGCTTTGGATGGAGGTAGGAAACAAAAAGCTGATGTAGAATCCACGGCAAGAAACTCACAAAGCAATACAAGACGGAAAACTGAAGTTCGTGTGCCGACAGCAACATCCACCTACTCTTAAAGCTTGTTGCCTGCTTTGCCTTCTGCACCTAGCCAAAACACTTTGCCTCTTGCACTGTAGTGTAGAGCGCCAACCCCTCGGAAATCGAACGTGTTACATTTATTTCACTCCTCTCATGCCTTTGTCCTCACCAGAACAACTTGATCGTCAGGAGGAGGGCATGAACAAGGTGAACGCAGACCTGAAGGAGGCCGAGAAAGATTTAAAAGATTTAGGACAATGCTGTGGTCTGATATGCCCATGTGTTAAAAAGTAGGTACCGGCCAGGAGCCCCAAGCTCTTGCCTGTCCAGTGCTGGTGGTGGTGGTGGTGATGTCTGATGTCTCTCTTGTCACAGTCAATGTCTTTTTTTGTCTCTTCTCCTTTGTCTCCCCTCTCTACTCCCCTCCCTTCCTGCCACCTGCGACTCCCTTCCTCCTCTCTTCTCTTCTCACGTGCTTTCGTTCTTTTGCTGGAAAAATTACAATGTGTTGGTAATCAGAGCAACTGGAACGCATCGAGGAGGGGATGGACCAAATCAATAAGGACATGAAGGATGCAGAAAAGAATTTGAACAATCTAGGACAGTTCTGTGGTCTATGTTCATGTCCCTGTAACAAGTAGGTGCCGCCTGTGTCGCCTGACTGTGTTTCAGTGCCTGCCACTGCCTCTCTATCTGTCTGACTCGGAACAGGCACCAGCACTGCATGCATGTGTGTGTGCGTGAGATTGCGTGCATGTATGAACAACACACATATCCGCACGACAGGTCCGATGCCACTTCATTTTCCTTCTTAGCTGTTGTCCTCAAAAGCCCTTCATTCCACATTGGATGAGAGATTCTCTTCCAGCAGGTAGCGGCATCAGCAGGGATCTGGGCCACGACACCCACCAACCCCTTAACCCCACCCGATCCCCCACCCTAACACCCTACAGCATGAAGCCTCATGCTGTGTTCAAAGTCCAACCAAAGAATAAATCAACTAGTTGCCTTCCACACCAAATGACTGATTTGAATTTCATCCATTTTGCTGCTGTTTGGAAAACGATTTATGTTGTTGTTTTACATGTTTTGATGGGAATTCATTGATTACATCGAAGTATATTCACACTATATGTTGATATTTGCAGCTGAGCAGTCTGATGAGTCTGTCAAATCAGTCAGAATAGTTTGACATTTTTGTGAAATATGCTAATTCTCTTTCTTGTCAAGAGTTAGACAAAATGATGGAAACCCCTCTCTTGTCTGTATGACAAATATGTGGCTGGAGCCAGCAGACAGTAAGTGAATCATAGCACAAAGGTTGGAAACAGGGGAAACAGCTTGCCTGGCTTGCTCAAAGCTAACGGAATACACCTGCTGTTAGTGGTAGGAGTCAACTTGTGATTCTTAAGGTGTTTTTTTTTGGGGGGGGGGGGGAAGAAAAACATGA